>ML836594.1:0-16160 GCA_009831015.1 Picea engelmannii | reverse complement strand
AAAAAAATTAGGTTTATATATTTCCTATGTTAAACATTACCATTTCTACAAAAATTTCGAAGTCAACTAACAACTAATTGAAAGTCAGCGATGAACTCATCGCTATAGTCCCTGCCCTTGGCCTTCCGGCAGGGACTAATAAAGGTAATTCCTGAGACTGCCTTACACTTAGTTATTATTTCTCATTTTCAAGATTATATGTAATCTCATTTAAGTCTTCCACTTATCTTGTGTTTCTTGCATTATAATTCTTCCCGTAGCTATAACTGCTTGAGAATCTGTGTGAATGATGTCTGGAGAGGTTTCAAATAGCTCTGGAGCTCATAAAGGGTTGGAGCTCATAAAGGGTTGTGGAAGCTTGCTCAAGAAATCTAGGAGGTGATTAGGGTTCCTTTGGTTATATCATGCCTAGGAGAAAATAAGGGGTCTTTTGGCAAGAATGCATGGAGCTCAAAGGGGATATAGAATCATGTATAAGAGAAAAATTAATTGGTTGCGAGTGATTTTTTGATACTAACTGATATGATTGCGAGGATGAAAATATGATGCATTTCAGGAAATGATTTCATAAATGCAAAATTCAGTTAATCAATCAACACAAGAAAGTGTCTAAAACTGTACACTAAGAGTTGTACACTTGTTTTCCATTATGCAATATTTATAGTTTTTATGAGAGAGAAGACAATGATTAAATATGACCATATCTCTACATGTTAAGTCAACAATTAATACAATTTATAACAATATAATAGACATTCATTAATCATTTACAATAGAATAATGAATCTTCTCAATTATTGGTAGGTATGTGTTCTTAGGATGAATAGACTATCTTCTAAGCCATTAGGAGCACCTTCAATGGATGTGTCCTCTAAAAAATTTACAATATTCTTCTAATCCATTAGGAGCACCTTCAATGGATGAGTCCTCTAGAAATTTTACAATATTTCTTACAGAGGTATCCTATAAAGTAATAGACCCACAAACCTCCCCAATTACATGATCAAATTTAAGTCTCCTCAACAAATTAAGTCATGTTCACAAACACAGAGTGTCCAATTAATTCATTCTAGTATCCTATAAAGTAATAGACCCACAAACCTCCCCAATTACAGGATCAAATTTAAGTCTCCTCAACAAATTAAGTCATGTTCACAAACACAGAGTGTCCAAGTAATTCATTCTAGTACTCCTTCCCACTTGTGTTAGGCCCATAGATATTGAGAATGGGGATATCTACTTGAGCTAGGCCCATAGATATTGAGAATGGGGATATCTATATATAAATATTTTGAGTACAAATAAGTGATTAAGGCTGAGTTTAAAGATTAAGAATATTTCAAAATCAATTTTGGGTTCCATTCCATTACCAAACACCCCGAACTACTTAAATTTTAAGAGGAAAGAAAGTGCCAACTAGGATTTTTTTTTTATAGAGGGAACATACAATAGATTATGATCTCAACATTTTTTTATTAAAAATGTAAAATAACTCCCTTGATGGTTTGTTTTTTATTTTCATGTACCTTCATGTCCACATATTCCTTTTCTAGTTGCAAAGAGGATTTCCTTCCCATAGTTGTCTTCTATTTTATTGTGTCATGGATAAGGTTAGTCCTCCTACCAAGGATGTTTAATCCTTCTTTATTTTTCCTTTTGAACATAATATATAACTTCATGTAAAGCTCAAGGTCTCTCTATCCTTGAACAAATATAGATTGCCCATGCTTCCTTTCTCTTGAGAGATTTATTCCAACCATATAGTTTCATCTCCTCCTCTAATATTGAAAACCAATAAGGGGCTTGATGCCAGCTCATCCTCGTGCTTTTCTACATTGTCTTCTTCTTGATTTTCTTTATATAAACCATTTCCTCATGCTTTTCTACATTGTCTTCTTCTTGATTTTCTCTATATAAACCATTCATAAGTTAAAATTGATTTTGGTAGATGTTAGGATTTTATGATCCACATACTGTAGTATAGTTTCAATTATAGACAACATATTAATCAACCAACCTGTCCACAACCTAATAAAAGTATTATAATATACGATCAAAAACAATTTGACCTTACATTCCAAGAATCCACTGAAACTAACTTCAATTGGAATAACGTGCAATCCATATTGTTAAGCATTGAAAACAAAACAATGGCCATTTCGTTGAAAAATCACAGTGATAAATGTAGTTGGCAATGTGTATTTCATTGAAAAATCAACAAAACAATAATAAATGCAATGTAGTTGGCAATGCGTTTGTCATTTAATCATACCTGGCAATGAGTTTGTCACTTAGTTATACCTACATAACAACAGGTATATGCTATCATGTAGCCTTTTGATGACACAGGTATATGTTACCATGTAGCCTTTTGATAACACAAACTTTTTTTTTTCTTTTTCTTTTGTGCGTTAGCTTGAAAATGTAAACTTTAAATTGAACGTTTAAGACAAAAGAACCCTGAAATTCCATTAAATTTGAAACTTTAAGGCGAATTTCATCATGAATTCAACGTCAACAGTCATCTATTGTAGTATGTAAGTCGTAAGTGTTTCTTCCATCAATACACATCACACGTCTCTGAGATATTTTTCAAATAACTTAAAGTCTATGATTGATATTAAATCTTGTGACAATTATTGGCAAGACACTATTTTTTAGAGATTATGGTTTCAGAACAAATCTTGAAGAGTTTCAGAATTCAGAGCTTAAAACATCTGTTGCGATCTTACGAATTTGAATTGGCTCTCAATGAGATGAATTTTTATTTTTGAGTTTTCTTTTTTCGTTTATTATGCGGCAAGTCGAAAAGGCACACTTTTGTTGATATTTAATAGAGAATAACCAAAAACCTAAAAATCCATTAAATTTGACGCTTTAACCTAATTTTTCCATAAAAGTCGACGACAAGAATCATCCATTCTAGACTGAAAATTGCAAGCATTTCGAACTATTTTCCTCAATAAGAATTCAATGCGATAATTTTGAAGGTTATGGTTTCAAAAATGGATTGCTTTAAGACTCGAGAGTCTCTAAGGATTCAAAATTTGATGCATATCCCGTTATAACACAGACTGTTTGAATCTACTGACTTCTTTTTTCATTTTTCTATACAGATTTTCTATATGTATTTTTATTGGGAAATTATAGACTAAGTTATTTACTTGGAGCCCATAATTGTTGATCAATTGACAACAGAGCTTGCATATTGTCAGGGTAATCTGGTTACTAAAGCCTCAACATTTCCTTCGAGCATGAAGGCTCTGGCAGACTACGTACACTCTAGGGGACTCAAGCATGGAATATATTCTGAAGTTGGGTCAGTTTACAATGCTAGATCAATTGAAACCATCCTTTACTGGATCAAAAAAAATTATTTTTATTTTTATTTTTTATTTTATTTTATTTTTTTGGTTTTACCTATGCATTCAATTTATTTTATATTTGGTATATTTTTCCAGATCCAATACATGTAGTAAAACCATGTGAGGTTCCCCTGGACACGAGGAGGAAGATGCTAGAACGTTTGCTTCATGGGTAACCTCCAGTCAATACATTCAATTTATTTTGTGTTTGGTATATTTTGCAGATCCAATACATGCAATAAAACCATGCCAGGTTCCCTTGGACACAAGAAGCAAGATGCTAGAACATTTGCTTCATTGAACACAAGAAGCAAGATGCTAGAACATTTGCTTCATTGGTAATCTCTAGTCGATACATTTTTTCATCTTTTTGATAGATTTGTTGAATCCCACCATCATGGCAATATTAAAAAAATGGTTGGCTATTCTCTAGATCAGGGTATAAACTATTTGAAATATGATAATAGCTTTAATGGTGGTGCAAGTCCTTAGGAGAGGTACCTACTATTTGTACTACGTTTGATCAATGAGCTTTCCATACATGGGTTTAGAATTCTATCTAGTATTAGTATTGAACTTGTCTAGAAAATATAGAGGTACCCAAAAATGAGTGAAGCTCTTAGAAAGGCAGGGGACTCGATACTCTATTCAATGTGTGAATGGCAAGAGGCATTTGTAAACTGTAATTTGTGCGTTTAATCAAAGAAACATGGTCACCCAAAAGCTTGGTTTCTTGTATTTTGATTTTGCAAGGGTGACCATAATCTTGCAACTTGGGCACCCAAAATAACAAACAGTTGGAGAACTACATGAGACAATGAAGACAAATGGGGAAGGCAATAGACAACATAGATTCATGCACAAAGTATAATGTCTTTTAAAATGTTTGAAATTGAATAATATACATTCTTGTGTATATTATATAATTTCCCCTTATAATATTCCGACTTTAAATTGTTTCTCTCAACATCACATCTAGAGCTCATCAGAATAACCAGTGAGCAGCTTATGCAGGGCCTTATGGATGGAATCGTAAATTGAAAACTCCTTTGATATCATGTAAATGGTCAGAATGCCGATGTTAATATTTATATGAGGAATTCCTATCTGATCTAATTCCAATTTGCACTTTGTATTTGGTCATGGCTTGAACCAGATCCTAACATGCTGGAGGTTGGAAATGACATATGAACATCGAGGAATATCGGTCACACTTCAACATATGGGCTTTAAAGAAGGTAACAAACGAGCGTGTAAAATATCCTGTTAGAAACTTAATACACAATTAAGAAATTAGCAATATATTATTATATAGCTTCGTGATAACATTTGAACGCAAAACAAGGTTAAAAGAAAACAAACAGAAGGGGAAAAAGAACAGAGTAGAACATCGTAACACAAAGGAGACATAACAAAATTGATGGAGAATCAACGAATTCACCTCTCTCTCTATATCCTACTTACAAGCTATAATTTGACTATCTATTTCTTAAACTCTGTACTTTCATTGTCTCATGTTGAATGATAATCAAATTTGATATCTTGCAGGCACCCCTACTGACTGGATGTGATATAATGTCCGCAACCCCACAAACTATAGAGATTTTAGAAAGATGCCATAATCTCATGCACAACCAACATGGAATGCATGAGGCTTTCATAAAGGAATATTGTAGTTGAAATGATGTGAAATTATTCCCCACCTCAGAATAAATAATAAAGGGCAATGCTTAACTACCTATGTTCATTTCTTACAAGGTGCGAAGTATGATGCTCATATTTGATTTCATGTAAGCAAGATATCAGAATCACCAGATTATGATAATGGATAATTGGTCAAAGATTTTGATTTAGGATTTTGGTTAAATATATTTGTAATCAGTATGACTTTCCCTGTACTTTTCATGTATTTAATAATTCTTTGAAATCAATGGTTCACACTTCTGATATCTCATTCAATTATGAAAACTGTTAAAATTTTGATAACTCATAAAAATAGTCAAGATTTCAACCATGGACACTATTGAGTTTATTAAGATTTCTACAAGGGACAATACTGACCTCTAATATCTCATTCAGCTTTGAAAACTGTTAGGATTTGTACAAGGGACAATATTGACATAATAATCTATCTATTATATTATTTTGACCTTTTTGGGTAATTATCACTAGAATAAAAGTAGTTTTGAATGCACAGATGGATCCAACACCCTGAAAAACCTTTAATCCACTGGACTATGCAATTTCAACAACTGATATCTGCATTTGCATTCATTTTTTCAAATTTCACATAAGAAAATCAGAAAATAAATTTATTCTATTCCTACAATATGTTCCTTTGTTCTGTAAACATGCAAAAGCAACAACCACACAATCTTTAATTAACCCATGTGTTCCATTTATCCCATTGGCTTTTCCATTTTAAAACTTAGGTGACAGGGACTACGCTGCCATGCAACACTTGTTTCTACTTGTAATCTACTAATTTCCATACATATAAAGGTTGTTAAAATGTCCAACCTCTTAACAATGATTGTGATGTTTTCAGTTATATTTTTATGTAGTTTAAAGAAAACATTTTAAATAAAGGTTTTAAACCCTCTTACAACTTTCTGAAAGTAAACTATGTAGAGAGTTTTGAAACATTTAATGTTTCAAGTGGACACTTCACCCATCATCAAAGACAAATGAAGCTAGAGTGTTAGAAAAAAACATTAAAAAATTAAAAGATAAGGTCACAAGCTATAACCGTTGAGAGAATGGGAAAAGAGTCATTGTAAATAAATATTTATAATTCAAATTTCAAAATGATTTTAATTTTATATTAAACAAAATTAAAATATTAACAATAAAAAATTATTAAATAATCAGTTATTCAATTAAATAAAATAGTAACATATAGATGATTAAATAATCGATTATTTAATTAAATAAAAGATCAAATAAGATAGAGAAAGCTATTAAATATATGGAGAAGATAGTTTAAAATTTAAAATAAACGAGAATGTCTTAAATTTAATATTGAAAACATAATTGAATTTAACATATATAAAGAAAATAAATAAGTAATAAAGAAGAGAAAGGAAATTCAAGAGAGGGTTAAGGGGCGCGATTTAGGAGAAATAAATTTGGAAACAATAAATTTTGAACAGGGGTTTACCAAATCTCTTGCTCCTTTGACAAATTTTACATAGGACAAACTGGTAGATCTTTTAAAGCCCGTGTCAAAGAGCATATAACTGACAGTACCCATAGCTACATCTATAAATCAACTATTGCATAATCCTTTAATTCTAAACACCCAATTTGCTTTGACCAAACTAAAATTCTTGCCTCTACATACTATCATTCCTCACACATCACTTAGCTTGAAAATAAAAAACACCCTAATAATTTTAATTCTAATAATTACTAATATGGAACCTCTTTAAAAAAAATAGGGTTGATACAGAATCAGAGTTGGTGCGAGTCGAAGCGAGACGGAATGAGACGGGTTGTCATTGCGGCTAGGGCCTAAACCCTAGCCGCCTCCGCTCTGGGTTTTCGTTTGCAAGGGCGCGGATCTACTGCTCAGGGTTCCCGCATACAGGGCCGCGGTTCAGAGCGTCCCTCCTACGTTTCGACTGAGTTGTTTTTGCATACAGTTTGGAGCAGTGGTCTTGGCCGCCGTCTTCTTGTCAGCTGGTGGTTGACGCCCTGCTAGGATGGCCCCGGATCCGATTGCCGAGAGGGAAAATGATCCTTTGGAAGCATTCAAAGCGTTAGTCTGCTCGGCAGGACCCAAATCCAAGCCTTCTCTCTCGTCTAAGTTCGTTAAGAAGATGGAGGGGATCCCTTCTCTAGAGCTATCTCCAGAGGGACCCTGCACTCTTGCCCTCCTTCTAGCAGAAAAGGCCCTCATCGGAAAGTTTACGGGGTTATGGCCTAGCCCCAAAACGGTGGAGGCATGGATGGATGACCGTTGGAAGTCGCTGATACAGGGAAACGTTTCTCTGTTCGCAGTAGGCAGGGGTTTTTTTGTTTTCAATTTCACGAGGAAAGAGGACTGTGATCTAGTTTTCAGATCTGGACCCTATTTCATGGGGTCGAGAGGATTGTTCTTAGTCCCCTGGACTCTTGACTTCAATCCCAGAGCCAAGATCACCGCAACCCCTGTTTGGGTTAGGCTGCCTCACCTTCCCTTGCATCTCTGGGGGAAAAGCTCCCTGGAGGACATTGGAAATAAGCTTGGGCGTTTCCTGGACAGTGCGGAGCTGAAAGGGGACCAGTTTACCTGCGCTCGCATTTGTGTTGAGGTTAACCTCGAGAAAGGTCTTCCGGAAGCCATTAAGCTATCCTTGGGGGAATGGTGCCATATCCAAGAGCTGGACTACGAGCAACTTCCATTTAAGTGCCTCCGGTGCCATGCTTACGGTCACTTCGCAAAAAGTTGCCCCAAAGCCTCCGAGGAGCCGGGACCAGTCAAAGAAGATGATTTTCAGCTCGTATCTAATCGACGAAGGCAGTCAAGGCGAAAGGATCCACTAGCCCAGGCCCCGAAGGCCACTCATTCAGCGGAGGCAACTCTAGAAAACAAAAACAACTTTGATGCGCTGAAGGAAGATGAAGCCCTAGATCCAGAAGCAACAACAGTTAAGGATGATCCTCCGGCAGACGAAAGCTTCTCGAACTCCACCCCCCCGAATTCAGTAGCAGCGAGAGAAATTCGGGCTTCAGTTTCAGAACCCTCTGCCCATGCAGGTTTGGTTGTTACAGTCCCCTCTAGGGGCTCTGGGGGAACTTCTGAACCTGAAGACAATTCAGTTCCGTCTCCCCCCTTACCCGAGGGCGAAGGACCAACAAAGCGTGCAGAGAAAAAGAGGCGGCCTCCAATATTTCTTTAGGTTCTCAGAAAAAGCTAGATCCCTACATTAAGGGGAAAATTTCAGCCCCCTCGGTTTAATGCTTTGCTTCTGTACTCTACTTTGCTCACAGTTTGTGAGAATTTACTCATGTATGCAATTTTTGTCATTTTCTCGAATTAGCTCAAGGAGTAGATGGGATTGGTCTCCCAAGACATTCACAAGAAGGTTGGCAGCACTGTTAGAGGTCACCAACCTTCTTCAGAGTTGTAACTTTCTGATTCTGGCTTGCCAGAATGCCGCTTAATGCAACATAACCATTTTCGTAAAAATAAAAATAAAAAATATGGAACCTCTTTAGTTTTTCAAAATTTATTGTTTCCAAATTTATGTCTCCTCACTTTGACCCTAATCCTCTATTGAACTTCCCTTCTCTTCTCTTATTTCTTTTCTTTATATCTATTAAATTCAATTAGTTTTTTAATATTAAATTAAAAACATTCTTGTTTATTTTAAAATTTAAATTCTCTTCTTCAGTATTTAATAGCTTTCTCACATGTAATATTTTATTTAATAATCTTTTTTTTACTATTTTATTTAAGTAAATAATTGATTATTTAATAATATTTTATTATTATTTCAATTTTATTTAATATAGAATTTAAATCATTTTGAAATTTGAATTTGAATTATAAGTATTTCCTTTTCCTTTAATGTTTATCGCTTGACCCCATTCTTTAATTTTTTAATGGCTTGATCTTATTTTTTAAATTTCTAAGATAATGTTTTTTTTAACACTCTAGCTTCATTTGTCTTTGAGGATGGATGCAACGTGAAATGTTCAAAGTTTAAAAAATTTCTACACATAATGACTTAGCGTGAAAACCTATATAATCAATATTTTAAATGTAAATTTATGAATTTCATTATAAATTTTCTTGTAACATAGATATGAATGTTTCATATATATTTTATTTTTGTTTTATACATGCCACATATCATAATATCAATATACCTAATAATATTCATTCTTACAAATTTTATAGATTTGAATTCATGCATAAGTTTGAACTAAGATATTCATGTTTGCATCTCGAAGATGGTTATATCAACATCTTGAAGACGCTTATATCATAATACCAATATACAAAATTATATCCATTCTTATAAATTTTATAGATTTGAATTCATACATAAGTTTGACATTTCATGCCGGCATCTTGAAGATGCTTATATCAATACCAAAATTGCATGAGTTCTTAAAACTAATAATGCTTATACGAGCATCTTGAAGATGCTTATACCAATACCAAAATTGCACGAATCTATATTCTTAAAACTAGTGTTACAAGTGAAGTGGTGGGCATTACTTATCAAAATTACTTAAAATATATCAATTTTCACCTCAAAACTAATAAAAACTACTTATTTTTATCAAAATAAATAAATTTATATACAAAATAAATTTTGCCTACTTATAAAATAATATTCAATAATTATCAACCAATATACACACTACATATCATAAAATATTCAATAATATATACACTACATATCATAATACCGAATAACATCTAATTTTATGAATTTTATTATTTATTGTTATTTTCTAATAAAGATAATTCTAATTTATAATTTTTTATTTTTTAAAAATGGAATATCTTTAACTGAGTGTTCTTAGTAAATCTAAAAACTCTAAAAAAATCTAAAAACTCTATGATAAACTCATGTTAAATTCTAAACCAATTAAACTAACCCTCAAAACTTATCATACATAATTATTATATACACACTATTATCAAATCTACCACATATAATTAAAACCATATTATCCAATTCCAATATTACCTTTCTATTTATTGAAACCCACATATACTTAGTTATAAACCATATTATCCAATTCCAATATTACCTTTTTATTAAATACAAATTTATTGAAACCCATTTATCATATCTTAGGCGAGATTCCATTTCACACTATACTGGCCAATAATAGTTCCCTTTCCTTTTAAGCTAGCCCAAGGCCAAATCGAAACGTTCATAGGATGCCCGAAAAAGGAAAAGCAGGACCGGATCAAGGTCAGATTTGTGGTAGAGGCCTTATATTTATTTATCCTTCATAGATCTATAGCCACATATGTCTAACACGATATTTATTTGATGTAATAACAGGCGTAGGAATTTTGAGCAGCTTGAAACCCTTGAAACCCTAGCAAGATCGATCGTTGTTCTGTAGCAGGAGAAGACCCTGTGAGTTTCCTAGCGGCGGCGAATGCATCTGGATTCTTTCGGGTTTTTGGCCAGCATTGTTTGTCATGTTGGTTGTGGCCAAATCTGTAGAAAATCTCAGTTTTTTTAATTAGGGTTTTGAACGCAGGAAGCGCCGGCCTCGCAGAGCAAGGTAAAAAGCCGAATCTTGATAACCAAAAAAAAATGGTGATACTGCAGACGATTTCTTTGAAGAAAGGTAGCGAAGGACGTAGAAAATGTTTCATTGTTGAATGCAGGCCGGCCGATGGCAATAAAAGTAATAAGGTAGGGTGGTCTAAAAGCTTTGATTGCGAGGATGATGCGGAGGCGGAGGCTAATGCCCTGAGGTTTGCATTATCAACGGAGTGTTTTGCAGAGTTTAGGAGGTTTCTGTTGGGGAACAAGGACGAGGGTTTATCTGATTCGTCTACCTCTGTCTCTGCGGGATCATGCGGCAATAATAACAGGAGAAAGATGAGGGGCAATGTTACTGGTAGGACTAGGAATTTGGTTCCTAGTAGGACGAGGGGCAGGAAGAGGGTGCGGACCATGTTTGTTTGTGTGAGGACAAATGGATTGAATGGCTTGCGGTTTGTGGCCGCAGTGGGCGAGACGGGAGGTGGGGTGCTTCGATCGGCGTCTTTCAGAGTCACTGAGTCCGTCGAAGAGGCGATTGACAAGGCTGTTGAATTTCTTAGAGGAGGTACAGGCTTGTGGAGCAGGGATGACCACCATCGGGGCGATACTGTGTCTTCGTCGAGGACGATGGCTTCTTGCAGGTGTTGCCGGGGGAAGCTAGGGAAAAGCAACGATGATGCTCTGCTGGATGATTCACAGGTTGAGTTGATTTCTTTTTATCTGGGTTTTTGCATTGAGTCCATGAATTTGGAAACTCGAGAAAGTTTTGGGCGTTAACCTCGAAGGGCATTAACCACGTTTCAAGAGGTCAGCGCAGACCACTCCTTTGAGAAATCGAACCCTGGTGGGTCTATAACACTACCCACTTTCACCAACCCGGTTGTCCTGTTGTGGCTAGAGTCCATGAATTTGGAACGGTTTGAAATCGAAACTGCGAGTGCTTGCTTACTTACGATGCTGCACTCTAGCTAACTTCCCTCTCGGCCAAACCTGCAGCTCAGTTGGGATGGGTTTGGCAGTTTTCTCTTCTACTAGGGTCTAAAACGGATGTTTCTCCTTTTGGTAGATAGAGGTGAGTTTGTTTTACAGGTTCGGGGTTTTAGTTTTGGGCTCCTCCCATTCAGGGGCTTGGGTATTTCAGGGGTTTAGATTGTGGATATTTTACCTTGCTAGGGTTTGAAGAGATTTTGATTGGTCGCTTGAAGTGAACCTGCTAAGAGTCAACGATTAAGGGCAAGTCTTTTGTGTGCATGCAGTTGTGGTTTTCATTCGGGGCTTGCGTTTTGGGTGCATGGTAGTGGCGTTTTGTATGTATAATATAAGGGAAACTTAGCATGGGGTTAGAATACTTAATCTTGATCTCTCATTTGCTTGAAGTATCGTTAATTTTGTGGTGAAAATAGGCTTTATCATTTACTAGATTATTTATCTGCGTGGCTGATACATGTGATCCAACAATCATCTTGTGTCTTTTTACAGTGAAGTTTAGAAAACTGCCCATCACTCGTGAGTAGGGAAGGTCCAGGTTTAGGGTGGATTATCACAACACGAATTTCAGTGCAGTGATTGATTTAATTTTCTTTTAGAAAAAATGATTTTTGTTATTGGGGCTAATTTTCGTTGCTGTTTTTTAATTATGCAGGTGTTTGAGGATACCATATGCCTGGCTTGTCAGAAGGTGGAGAAGGAGATTGTTCTCATCAGGATGGATGAACAGGTTAGTTCCAGGCATACAAAAAGACATGACATTCAAGGCGGTGTTTTTAACAGGGAAAAATAGTTGCAGGGGTGCAAAAAAATCTTTGAACAGGGATCGGTTGTTGATTAATCTGTCTGCAGGAGGCTTTGCCAGTGTGCAATCTATCCTTGGGCAGAAATTTTGGGGAAATATATTGCATGGTTGCTTTATTAAAAAAAAATACAGGGGCAAAACTTCACAGGGATAATCTTGCAGAGTTTTACTTATTTTGCCCTTAGGACATGCACAGGTCATGCTATTTTGAAAGGGATGATGTTATCTGTATTAGATTGCCTTGAGGTTTTTCATCAGCTTGTGTCTAGCTGCCTACCTAAAATGCTTCAGCAACACAGATTTTTTTTTTCAGCAACATGGTCTGGAGTGAAAGGCTTTCATAGGGCCTTGTTAAGGCTGAATAACGAACTGCCTCAAGGTAATGGCCTCCAGATGCAGACACTGGCAGGCTGTTATCAGCTTAGGGCGTCATGGTGCAAAAGTAGAAATAAAACATATAATATGTTGTCATTATATTTATCTTAACACAAGGGATTCACAAATGGTTTCTTACCTGTTTTGCAGGGATTATATAACGAAATGGCACTTAAAGACATATGCAGTGACTCAAGACAGCAGGTGATGGTTGCAGAGGAGCAAGTTTGTTCTATCTGTGGGTGTGAGGACAATGAAGATCATGAGGCAATGGTGGGTTTCCTTTGCTAGCAACAGAAGGATCTTAGATCTTATTGGATGCATTTTTTGTTATTGCTGTCGAACTAGTCTCTGCTCTATTGGCTATCATCTGGAAGGGGTTCGTTGTAAAACAGTACCTGCTAACAGGGACCATTTATGATTCATTTGCAGATTCATCCTTGCACCTGCAATGGAGGCTCAGTTGTTGCACATCCTAGTTGTGTTGATGCTTCTCTGGCAACTTCTAGGTTTTATAACAGACAGACAAGCACTTCTTGTAAGGTTTGTGGTGGTAACGGAACATTAGCCAATGGAGGGCTACTTATTGACACACAGACCAGAACAGGTGAAGCAGAATATGAGTTTTCAAAACTCCCTGACCCAAATTTGAGCTTCAGGAAGAAGGTGACAGCTACGAATTCAGATAGTAGGACATCAAAGCGAGCTCGTAGGGGGTTGCTTAGCAACGAAACAATTGGTAAGATGCGATCTCCTTCGAATGGTGTGAACGAAGACAGTGGTGGGCAAGTTGTATCGATTCCCGAGAAGGAGGATATGTCAATCTCTGAATCAGAAAAGGTGCTTATTTTTATTTTCTTTTTATCCAATTTTAGTAGCTTGAAATGGCTTAGACTTATGTATCATAAAGTATCTTATAGCGTCAACTTGAGCAGGTGGGACAGAAAGTGCCGACTCGGCGGTTTAATGATGCTGTTACAAGTGTACCTATAAAGAAACGGAAATTTAATCTGGTCTGCTCTCCGTCTCCACCAAGATCACCATCTCCAGAAATTGCAAAGCCTAAAACATTTTGTAGTGAAGTTTCTTCTCCAGAAAGATCCCATGCCAACTTGAATGGTCATGGAGATCAACATATTCTGCACAGCATTGATATGACAGGGGAATGTCCTCAACAGGATTTTGGAGGCATAAATGAAAGTGAAATTCAATCTACTGAAATGTGCATCAAAGGAAATTCGATTCCTGACAAAATTGTTAGCAGTGCAGATTTTTCAGGAATTTCAATGTTAGCAGCAGCTGCTTGTATAAGTGATATTGGGAGCAGTGTCAATGGCGTAGAAGACATAGGGGCCAGAGCACAATTCCAGCTGTCAGAAAGTGCAAAGTCAGCGCCATTAAGTGTGAAAGACGGTATGGAAATTGTGGGTGGAGAAGAGGTTGCAACAGAATCGCAAATTCATGAAAAAGATTGCAAGAATCAAATACACGTGACTCTGAAGATTGATCAAGCACCTGAAGTAGAGGATAAGAGGCACATAGGTGATGAGGTAGAAAAATATTCTTCTCTTGGTGAAAGTGATATGGGTCTTGTTGTCAATGATGAAGTGGGTTACCCAATAGATCTGGGACTAGTAAGCAATAATATTAATAGAGGATCTGAGATTTCCAGTTTAGCCAACGATGGAAATGCAATAAGTTCTTGCCCTGTAAGGTTGTCAGTAAACAGAGGAAACAAAAATGAAAAACTTTTGAGATTAGATTCTGGATATTTGAATGATGACAGATCACATTGGGACCTGAATACTGTGATGGACAAATGGGAAAACCCACCAGAGGATCTAATTAGAGCTCCTGGAGCAGAATCTTCTTCGATACCAGGAGTATCTCTAAATAACAAGAATCTTGAATGTTCAGAGGATATTCATGTTCAGCCACCAGTTGCAGACTGGAAGGGCAATCTTAGAAGTTTAGAACAAGATTTACTCAGGAATGAGGCTGGCATGGATGTTCATCAGCTGAAGATTTTGGAACAACTCTCACCATTTGAGAAGCACGTTGATTCTAATATTTCTCTTGGTTTTCATATTGATACTGCTTTTAAACATCAGTCAGTTCATGATGAAGTGTTGGCTAACCGTGAGTCATTGGCAATGAGTGTTTCTACAGCAGATGGCTTTGGCAGTGAAAATAGTCTGAATCTATCCATTGCTCTATCACAAGGAATTTCTGACTCTGCTAAAGACGTTTATACTGGAATTGAAATTGGTAGACAAGAAACTAGCAATGTGAGTCAAGTTTCAGAGATGCATCTTCAAGTACCAGCTGACAGACACCTTACCTTGATTCCAGAAATTGATGCATCCTATAAAGTAGAGCAGGGGATAGCTCTTGTAAAGGATTCTATAGAAGTATCGAATGACACTTCTACTAAAGAAAATCACTGTGGATATAAGAAAGAGTTTTCTTCTCCTAAGCATGCTTTGGAGCATGCTAAACATGAGATTGATGTCTGTGATGGCACTGAGGTTCAAAAAGGTGGCAGTGATTCTGACCCAGCTTGTGACACTACTGACAATGGACCAAACGTTGGTGTGTCTTCCCATTTTTTTGAAATGACTAATCCTAAACTGGTTAACACTACTACTTTCTCAGTTGATGGAAGCTTCTGCAAGGTTGTTGCTCACACCATTACAATTGATAAGAGTGTATGCAATTTGGATTGTAATCTGGCAGTTGATGAAGGCTTCCCCAGTGTTGATGCTGCTATGGCTGTTAATGGTAGTGTCTGCAATGGTGATGAACCTGGGTCAAAAGATGAAAGCATCGGCATGGTTGAAGAACCCATGGCTATTGACGAGAGTGTTTCTGCAGTTGACACCCCTGTGAGAGTTGATTTGAATGTCTGCAAGGTTGGCTTCTCTGTTTTAAATACTCAGATTGATGACAAAGTTGATGATATTGTAGCAGTTCATGAGAGTGTCTCTAAGGTTGAGGTCCCTGTAACTGTTAATGGGAGTGTCTGCATTGTTAATGACACTTTAACAGGTTATGAAAGTGCCTGCAAGGTTGAGTCCTCTGAGGCAGTTGAGGAGAGGGAGTTCAAGATTGGGTTGCCAGTGGCAGTTGATGAGAGCGCTTGCAATGTGAAAGACACTGTAGCAATTAGTCAGAGTGTTTGTATGGTAGACTGTCATGTGGCTGTTGATCAGAGTGTCTGCAAGCCGGATGCTATTGCAGTTGTTGATACATGTACTGACATTGGGAAGGCTAAAAGTCAGGAGGATGCATTGGAGGAATGTTCTGTAGAGATGGTTTCAGAAGTTGCCAGTGATGTTGACTATGATTGCAATGTTTATGAAGAAGATGAACCTGTTTCTTATACTGGGAAGATGATGG
>ML836593.1:5649-46870 GCA_009831015.1 Picea engelmannii | reverse complement strand
ACCATATAAATCCTTCTTTAGTCTACACACATAACTTTCCTTCTCTGATAACTGAAATCCTTATGGATGCTCAATGTAGACTTCTTCCTCTAGATGTCCATTTAGGAATGTTGATTTTACATCCATATGATACACTTTAATATTCTTGGATCATGCATAAGATAATATTAGTTTGTTTTCTTCCATCCTATAAACTGGGGAAAATGTCTCTTCAAAATAAATACCTTCAACTTTAGAGTATCCTTTGCATACCAATCTTGCTTTGTTTCTAGTAACATGTCCATCCTCATTCAATTTGTTCCTAAATATTGACTTTGTATCGATGGCATTCTTGTTCTTTAGCCTTGGAATCAGTTCCCATGTGTCATTCTTCTCTATCTGATCTAAATCCCCATCAATGACATTGACCCAATGTTCATATTTGTTGGCTTCTTCAAAATTGTTTGGCTCAATTGTAGACAATAGTGTTATATGGTGTTGTTCAGGTGAACATATTATTCTTCTAGTTTCAACTCCTACATCTTTATTTTCAATAATCTAATCTAGTGGATTGTTTTTCTTCACTCATCTTCTGAGTGTCTTTGGAGGTACTTGAATATCCTTATGTTCTCGCTCTGCTTCTCCCTTCTCTTATTTTTCTTCATCTACTTATTCTTCTTCCAAATATTCTTCATGATCTTGTTCCACTGAATATTTTCTACTTTCGTTTATCTTTTGACCATATGCCTCATCAACTATCACATTGATGATTTCCACTATTTTGTTGAGTCTTAGATTGAAACATTTGTAGGCTTTCCTTTT
The DNA here is from genome assembly GCA_009831015.1 of Picea engelmannii. Taxonomy (NCBI): domain Eukaryota; kingdom Viridiplantae; phylum Streptophyta; class Pinopsida; order Pinales; family Pinaceae; genus Picea; species Picea engelmannii. Next base: position 46,069 of record ML836593.1, on the reverse strand, counting down.
TCTTGAGCACCCAACCAATATTCCTTTATCGACTCGAGAATCGAATTTTCCAAATCTACCATCTTCTATTTTGATGTATCATTTGCTTCTAAAAACTCTGAAATGATTTACGTTTGTTGGTATTCCTTTCCATATCTCGTATGGATTCTTATCACTATTGTTTCTAAGCATCCCTTTATTCTGAATGTGATTTTTTGTATGCACTTCTTGTACCCAAAAGACATATATCAACTTGGAATCCATTTTCATGGTTCTAGCCATTACATGTACTATTTTTTTATTCCTTTCAACAACTTCATTTTATTGAGGTGTACTCGCTACTGATAATTTCCTCTTTATCCCATAGTTGCTACAGAATTTCATGAATTTCTTTTCTGTAAATTATTCTCCACTGTCTAATCCAAACACTTGATTTTCAACTCTGTCTCAGTTTCAACAATCTCCTTGTATGTCTTGAAGCTTTGAAATGCCTCTGAGTTCTTGTTTAGAAAACAAATAACATTCATTCTTGTGTAGTCATCAACTTGTAGCATGAATTATTTTTCACCTTTCAATACTTTTGTTCTTGTCGGTCCAACGAGTTTAATATCTACAATTTCTAGTGGTTTTGTTGTGCAATATTCCTTTGACTTGAACATTTTCTTGGTATGTTTTCCCTGTAGGCAATGCTTTCGTATAATGTTTGTTGGCTTCAATATCTCATAAATTTCTCTTACTGCTTCCTTTTTGTTTACTTTGACAAGATTATCAAAATTTATGTGACCCGTTCTTATGTTCCAGAGCCAAATTTCATCGCTCTTTCCTAAGAGACATATTTCCTTTCCTATTTCATTTATAAAATATATTTTTCTTGGAGTCCTTATTGTTTCAGGATAAATCCGTGAGTGCAGACACAAACCGATCTCCCTAGATCCACCTGGATCTAGAACAAAACAGGACAGAATAATACACTTTCTCTAGATCTAGCCTATTGAATGAACTAAGAGGTAAGGATTACAGACATACCTTATGAACGCTTTCCTTAGATCTCTGTTGTTCCAAGCTTCGCTCCAATGCTCTCGTCCCGTCCAAATCACAACATAACAAACCAATCGAAGTAAAGGCAGATTAATATATTCAATAGATACTCTATACATATGATCAAGGAGTTATGTAATAAAGTGACATCAGCTTTATGGGAAAGGGACATATTGTTGTATTGAATTAATTGAAAGTGAAACTTAAAACCTTATCCTTGATGTCATAGGTCTCCTTTCGATGGCTCCTATCTCTGACACACACACTTTCTCATGCATGAAGAAAATCAACCACTTGTGATGACCTTGATGTTGTCTCTTGCTGCTGTAGCATCAGTCCTCCACACAGTCTTACACTAATTCTCTAATCAATCTCTAGATAGCTTGTTGCTTCTTCTTCTTCTTCTTCTTAACCCTTTCCATGAGCAATCTCCTCAATATATAAGAGAAGATAGATTAGTTACTTGGATAGGAAATGATCCCAAGATATCTAGAATGCCAGCACTTGAATAACCATTCGAAGCCAACTCATGTTTCTAGAAGATTCGAGATATTATCTTTTTCCTTCCTTTGAAACATGTTCGCACCCTGGCTATTAGTTACAGTGCGAGAGGTTCGCACCCCAACTTAAAGCAGCCTCCGAGAATCAGGCATTCTCGCAGGAAGATATATAGGTAGCCTGCGAACATCCTTTAAAAGCATGACTTTTGGAAGCAGACAAATGTAACTTTTCTCAGGAAAGTGTTCTGAGTAAAGAGTTTGATTTCCCATTATCATAACATCATCATGACATCATCACAATGACCAAAATTGCGGATAACAGAATCCCCCCCAAAGTCTGAGAGTGGAACTAGTGACAGTCGATGGACTTTGTAAGCTCCATGTGTGTGTCAAGAACCAAGAGCACATCTAATCGGAAACCTGCAAACATCCAAGCATCAGCAGAATATTATGTATACCAATTCCCGAGGTAGGCATTCCCATACTCAGATCATAGACTGATGACATCATAAACAAAGGTCATGGCCACCAATCATACACTGTGGATCCATGCAGTCATAATATAGCATAGCCACCTGAATACACTGTGGATCTATGCGACAAATTTTCAATCAAGATGACATAGCCACAAAACATACACAGTGGATCTATGTGTCGTAAATTATACATACTCCATCGCAACCTGGACCATAAAGACAATATCCCGGGTCTTCAATATTCATCGCCCAAAGTACGAATCTAACCATGTGATTACATGTGTTGAAGTCAAACATGGTAGAAACCACTTGATTACCGGTCATTAATGTAACCGTTAACAAGTGCGAGGGAAATCACCATTGATGTCAATGACTCCCAAGGTACTATAGTACAATCCATCGACTGTGAATAAATGAGTTGATGTCGAACAACCGATGGAATCTTTAGACCAAGGGCCAATGATGTAAACCCAATGTCGAAAGCGAGGAAACTTGCCATTAAGGCATGCAAGCTCCAAGGTACTAAACAATTCTAAGTCTTGATTCCAGATAATGTGCTGAAGTCGACGGAACAAGGCTCGTCACAGGAGGGCCTTGATGTATCCCCCATCACTGAAACGAAATGAGTAACTAAGTTTGAAAGTGAAACAGAGTATGTGGCAATTGGACTTTGGACACAGAGAAAAAACGACACAGAATGAATGGATAACTGCAGATGGCCGACTCAAATAGAGGTTTCAGATGGACAACTCTTGAACATATGAATGACACAACCAATGATTTGGCAGCATGGACTCAAATATGACACATGGAAAGACCTTGTTATTAAATCGAATGAGAGACAAATGGATTTCCCAAATCGGCTTCAAATGATGAATAGGGGGTGTCATGTTCGAGAGAGACACTTACTGCCAATTAACACAAAGATGAAACATATCCCTTTCCCAAATTTCCCCCCACCATTTCTGGCGAGTACCTCTTTATTTTTACGCAAGCTTGAAGAGGATCACATATGCTTGTTGATATAAGCTCATCCTTCGGACGAGTCCCTCGGAGTATTGTTAACGAACCCTAGGAAGGAGTGGTTCGGTCCCATGACGGGTCTGTCAATGTTTGTTTAACGAGTCCAAAGATAGTAAACTCGAAGGTTTTTCAGGATTATAGAGTTTGGAAAAACACTCAAAAGAGAACTCTCTCAGTTCCTTTTTCATACAATAGTCCAACGAGACTGAAAAAGGTTTAAACTATCACTCGAGGGACGCATACTTCAAATACTTTAACGAGCATGAAAATAGCAAGATCGCTTAGCAATCTTTTCATGTTTAGAGAGTCTAAAAAGAGCTTAAAGTTAACTCTAGGGGGGTTCCTTTTTCGTGTAACCACAGCGAGCCCGGAAAAGAGATAAAACAACACTCGATCACGTTCTTATATTTTTGACAAGCGCAAGAACGGATAAAAAGCGCTTGAGGTTTTATATCAAAACCATAGGAAACAAACAAAATCACACCACACTGTAAAAGTTTTGTCCATAATCATCCACCTTGGGTACCTGCAAGTCATATTACTTATTTCTATATTAGTAATTAGGGTTAAATAATGAATAAACATGAAAAAAACCACTTTTAACATGGTAAAAAGTAAATAAAATAAATCCTGAACACATTTTACCATATCATTTTACCCTTTTACCATTTGAGTGGAAAAAACTTCCATTTTACCTTCTACCTTCATCGTCAATTTTCGGGAGCTTCGGGCCATCATTCTTCGAGCCGTCTGCGCTGTTTTGGTAAGCTCTCCATGCTTTATCTTTTCATGGTTCAAATTCATGATTTCATTGGTTAAATTTCAAGTTTTGAGTTAATTTTTGAAACCCTATGCGTGTAGAGGGATTCTCGCAGGATGCCCATACGGGGCCTATGAGAATGCCTCATTCTCGCAGGCGGGCCTACGGCAGCATGAGATAAGTTCGCACTGCGTGCCATAGGTCACCTGCGAACAACGCAAAGTTCAAAAAAGTTTGTAATGTTTAGCCAATAAAAAGGGTTTATTCCATGAAAGAGAGTTCTAACCATCTTCATATGTTCCCCATGCAGGTTTATAACCATCATAATGGTGCTCGAATGGAGAGAATGGGAACTCGAGGAAGATAATACAAATGCCAAAAATCACCCTCCAACCATTGTTTCTCTAAGAGAGTGTGGTCTCTTGAAGTATTTCCACATATCGGGCATGAGAGCCCAAGTTCGATTGCTAGAACACTTAATCCGGATGTGGGATCCGGATCAGCAGGTTTTTAATGTCAGAGCTCACACATTGACTATCGACATTGAGGACATCTATTTCTTGACTGGGTTATCCAGGCGAGGGTCCTATGTCAGTTTGACTGGTAGCCGAAGGGGTGGTTTAAAAATGAGTGAGTATTGTCGGGAGTACTGCGTGCCTGAGGTTGAACGACAAAAAGGGAAAGTGGCCATTTGGGGAGTGAATGATATAACTCTCTGTACCATTCTCTTCACTATCGCTCGGATGGCAGGAAGTGTTGCCCCACATATGGCTCTGCAGAGCTATTTTCAGTATGCCATCGAGTGTACTGAGCCTTGGGTCTTCAACTGGGCTGACGCAGTTTTACGCAGTCTCAAAAAAAAACTGACCAAATGCAGGCGTGGAGAACTAAAACAGTTTGGTTATGGATCATTGCTGGTGTCTTTCTTCTCTGAGAGGGTTTCTGTGTTTAGACTTCAGGCAGAGTGGCACTTTCTGGGTCCCAGGGATCCACGGATGTTACGATGGTGTCAACTCATGGCTAGACATGTGGCAGGATCGATCGTCAGGTATGACGATCTCTACTTCGACTGGCTTCAAGGCGAGGTGCTGATGGTAGAAGATTATGCATACGCTGGCTTGGATTTCCGCAGTGATCCTGACCTTTCACTTCCTGAGGATGCACAGTGGGGAAACCTCGGTAAGAAACACACCAATTTTTTATTTCTTAAATGTTTTTGTATTTTTAACATATTTAAATGTTTTTGATTTTATAGAATCATCCAAAGACTAACACCAATTTTTTATTGATAACACAGATGTTGGGGCATATAGACCTGCTGGTAGTTCTCCTGTCCAGCATAAAGGAGAGGCAGTAGTTGCAATTCCCCGGTATGCCGAGGACTATCTGACAGTGGAGCAAAACTTAGAGGGTCTGATGGCTGACGTTCCAGATATGACTCTGGAGGAGATTGCACGGCGTGATCAACGTCACACCGTGGGAGTCTCTGCCTCTATGGGTCGGCTGCTCCACAGAGTTGCTAGGACCTTAGTGTGCTATCGTGAACATCATTAGTGATGTCACTTTGTAGAAGCCAAGAGCTTCAATTTTTGATATTTTGGTCTTTGGACACATTTTGTAAAAACAAACTTTGATCGTTATATATATATACATGGGTTCTACCGGCTTACTTTACATGGTGTACATTTTAATGTGTTTGATTTATAAGTGATTTAAATGCCTGTCCAATACATAATTAGCTAAAGCATCTGTCAATGTATTAAGACATCTAGGAATGTGTTGATATTCTATGTAATCAAAATGTCGTTCCAAGAGGCGAATCCACAAGTATACCCTTAATAAAGTAGGACTTCAAATAGAATATACATTACTGAGATGTAGTAATACCAACTGCGAGTCAAGTCGGACAACCAAATGACGAATTCCGAGAGAGATAGCATCAACCAGTAATTCAACCATGGCGCTATACTCTGCGATGTTGTTGGTTGCTCGGCCAAGACATATACCTCGTAGAGATATGAGTTTATTTGTCGGGGCATAGATTGCCCATGCAACGGAAGCTAAGTTACGAGTACTACGGCTAGCACTATCGGCAAAGCCAATATAAGGTAGCGAATACTCGGACATCTGGCAATCAAACACAACGTCACATAAGGGCAGAGACCAAATAACGTCAAACGTAAAACTAAAAATAACACACATGCTCAGTATGATACATAAAATACAAACACTCATGCACAAATGACTTATGCATAGTACTTCTTTAAGTACAACCCATTCCTGGGTTCACTCAAAGGTACACCATCATAATCAACTAGTTCATACGCTCCTTTTTCCAACACTCTGCTAACAATGTAAGGCCCATGCCACATTGGTTCGAATTTCCCAGCTCCTAAGACATATTTATCTTGTTCGTATAGAAGAACAAGATCTCCTTCAGAGAAGACACGAGGTTTGACATGTTTTTCATACTGTTCCTTAACGCGTTTCTTCTGGGCTTCTATTACAAGAGTAGCGTCACGGCGAGTCTCGTCTAATCGCATTAAATACAACAGACGTTCCTCTTCGGCAGAAGTATTAGGTAAGAGTTCTACAACTAGCTTCAAAGACGGTATTTCACATCCTATTGGTAGAATGGCTTCCATGCCATAAACTAATCGAAAAGGTGTGAATCCCGTGGCAGACTTAACAGATGTTCGATATGCCCACAATGCCAAAAATAACATTGTGTGCCAGCTGGTTTTATGGATTCCTATCATCCGTCGAATCATAGTTATGAGAAACTTATTGATGGCTTCGACCTGGCCATTAGCCTGTGGATAATAGGGTGTTGAGCTATCATGACGAAGGCCCAACTTCTCTGTAAGTTCAGACATCATATAATTCCTAAAATGACTACCGTGATTGGTAACGATAGCCTGAGGGACACCAAAACGAGTGATGACATGGTTGAAAAGGAATAACATTGCAGTCTTCCCAGTATTGTCAAATGTCGGCATCGCCTCGGCCCACTTAGTAAAATAATCAATAGCTACAATAATATAACCATGCCCCCTGACCAAGTGAGGGTGACATGTCATGAAATCAATTCCCAATTTAGCAAAAGGACCTGCTGAGACTACAGGATGAAGGGGAGCAGGATGTGACCGGATCTTCTGTTGATAGGTCTGGCAGGCATGACACTTCTGAACAACAATAATGCAGTCATTAAACAAAGAAGGCCAAAAGTATCCTGCACGTAAGATCTTATGGGCAGTAGCATACCCAGACATATGACCGCCACATGCTCCTGAATGGCAGTCATTCAAATCTTTCTCAGCTTCTTCAAAAGTCAGACAACTACGAAAGACAGAGTCAATACCTCGATGGTAAAGAGTATCGCCGAGGATAATATAATGACGAGCTTGATAACGGACACGACGTCGTTCATTACTGGACAAAGCAGGTCGAAAAGTTTGAGTTTCGAGATATATAATGATAGCTCCGTACCAAATATCATCGGTACCTATAAGGAAAAGTGACTCGTCGGGTAACGAATCGACTACTACTTTTTTCGTGGCAGTGTGGGGAAAATCACAAATTAACTCAGCGAAAACTAGGGATTTCTTTGACGTGGCGCGATCAAATTCCAAATCGAACTCCTGGAGAATAACAATCCACTTGGACTACTTGCCCCCCAGCAATTGATGTGTCAATATATGTTGCATGGGGTTACAGTGTGAAATCACTGTAGTCTTCCTGGAGAGAATATAATGACGAAAACATTGAACTGCTTGGACAGCAGCCAAGGCCAGCTTCTCAACATGTTGGTACTTGATTTCCGTGGATGATAAACTTCTACTCAAGTAATATATAACATTTTCATCGTGGTTGTCATATTCTTGAACGAGAACCATGCCGATAGTATACTCAGATGCAGCGATATAAATAAAGTAATCTCGACTATAATCCGGAGGGAAAAGAAGAGGAGCTTTCCTGAGGGACAATTTTAAAGCTTCAAAAGCGTTGTTAGCAACCTTATCCCAGACAAACTCTAAACCTTTCTTTAGAAGACGTGTGAAAACACGGGTAATCTTGGCGTAATTTGGAATGAAATGACGAAGAAAGTTTTCTTTCCCCTGCAAACTTTGTAACTGGCGTAAAGAAGAAGGAGGAGGGAGATTAAGAATCACCTCGACCTTGATAGGATCTACCCGGATCCCATGGCGTGAAACAATGAAACCGAGGAGACGACCAGATTCTACGCAAATGACACATTTATGAGGATTCAAGCGAATGCGATAGAATCGACAACGAACGAAAATTACTCGGAGATGATTAGGGTGATCGACTCTACGTAAAGAGTGAGCCGACAGATCGTCCAAATAAGGTTGAACAATATGCTTGATATCGTGAAATGTGTAAGACATAGCACGTTGGAACGTAGCACCTGCGTTCTTCAGACCGAAGGGGAGTTTCCTGTAGGTGAAAGTACCCCAAGGACAAATAAAAGTTGTTTTATGTTGGTCCTCAGGAGCGATATTGATTTGATTATAGCCGGAAAATCCATCCATGAGGGAAAAGATTTCACTACCGGCACAGTCATCGACGATCTGGTCAATGAAAGGGGTTGGAAAATTGTCCTTTGGACAAGCTTTGTTGATATCCCGATAATCAACACAAACGCATATACTACCACCTTTCTTATCAATCAGTACGGGGTTGGAAACCCATTCTGTCAATGCCACGGGGTAAATGAAATCGGCTTTAAGAAGTTTTTCAACTTTGAGTTTAATGGCTGCCGCTTTATGTGGATGGACAGGACAGAGGTGTTGCCGGACTGGTTTAGCTCTGGGGTATGTCTTAATCTCATGAACGACGATAGTAGGGTCAATACCCGGCATCTCTTCGTAACTCCATGCAAAGATATCATGAAATTATTTAAATAAGGAAGTATAAGTGACAATTTCTTTGGGAGAACACGAAGCTCCAATATGAACGTGCTCGACTATTCCAGGTTTCATGGAAATATCTATGGGTATCATGGGCGAGATGTTACTGAGGTTCCCTTTTGCAAACACATCTCGTTTAGATTGGGGAACAGTGGATATAACAACAACGGTCGACGGAGTCGAAATCCGCTGATAATTCTCAAGAGTTTGTTGTTCCAGAAATAGTATGGAACGATGATGCCCATCGTCCCAATGGGTGTCCTCCATGATGGACATGATCATCTCATCAGTGGGAAAGATGACACGGAAAGGATCAGGAGACAACTCGTCAAAAGAAGAAGTAGTAAGGGTTGTCGATTGAACGGCTTGATAAGCAGACTCAACCAGACTTAACGGCATAACGTTGTCGAAACGAACATGATCTCCAGGATCACGGACTCTCCAAGGGTCAGCAGACACCGGAAGTTCATGAGGTACAGTAGAGATCATATTAATAGAAGAAATAAACGGGCGTGGAAGATCGGGTGGTGGTGGTATGGGGAAAGTACCCATTAATGAAGAATCTTTTAAAAGACCGAACCCGACATTCTCGTAACCCGATGGGGTTTTAGCGATGAAAGGCACGTTGCCAACGTGAGTATCAACATTAAACAATGCAAGTTGATCGACCGTAACCACTTTTCCCTGATGAGGAAATCGTACGACACAGAAAAGGGTTGACACAATAGCATGCATAGAATCGACCCAACTACGACCAAGTAGAAGATTATAATCTAGGGGGGTATCAAAAACTTCCACTTCCACTTGGACGGTCTTACCTTCCAGAGTGACAGGCACCGATGGTAGAACACCATAAGGCTTAAAACCCGAGCCGTTGAAGGCTCTTAAAGTGTTTTGGGATTCGTTTAAAGGAGGAGATCCAATGGATTTCCAACAAGTAAAAGACATTACACACGTAGATGCACCCTCATCAATAACAGTCTGGGAAATGCTCTTGTCAGCGAAAACAACTTGGATTTGAAGCGCAAGCTATGGGGGTAACCTTGGAATATGATCTTCCAAGTTAAATATTATCAGATTCGTATCTGTTGGATCAATGCCACCTATAGCTTTCAACAACGCCCTTCGTTGTGCAGGACAAGACTGAAGGACTTCTAGGGAAGACATCGTTGAGGGTGCTTGGGCCAGATCTTCGACAATGCTATAGTTCTGGGATGCCCAAGCATGAGGATTGAATGTCGACTTCTTAACGACATCTTTCGAGGGTGGTCGTATAACTGTATCAAGGCTCGGTCGTTTGAGATGAAGAGGACCGTTTGTGGGTGGATTTGGTGGAGATGGTTGTACCAGATCGGGAGGTAAGTCGTCAACCTTCTCCTTAGAAGGAGGATAGTCTTTAGCTCTAGTGGTAAGTGCAACATTGTCTTTCTTGGAATCACTGGTGCACATCCAAACATAAGATGATTTAGAAGAATATGGTTGGTCGTGGATGACCAACGAAGCTTGTTGTTGAGACGGGAAGGGTTGAGACAAGACTTTTGGAGTAGAGGGTTTAGGTGTTCCTTGAAGGAACTTGTTAACCTCGGCACGTCTCAGACAATCCTTCGTCTAGTGATGGTCACCACAGATAAGGCAAGGGTAGCATGGTTTGCGCTTATCCCGGTAATCAACAAGAGGGGATTTGGTTTTCTCATTCTAATTATTGTTTTTACTCTCCTTATTCTTGCCTCTCCCTTTCTTAGACTTCTTCTTACCGGTCGGCGTAGATTGAACAACGTGAACTTCAGAGGTTTTACCGGTGGGAGGAGCAGGAGATGGAGCACTTTGAACATTAGAAGAATTGGATTTAGGGGTTGTAGTTGAAATGGAATGTGAGTGGCTATGAGTGGTACCAATCACACCATCAGCTGCATGCAAGGCAGCTGGAGTAGCAGAAGCGCTGGAACTACCAGGATGAGGTAAATGAGGTAGTAAATCATACAAGGTTCCCGTTTGCGAATAAACGAGATCAAGATAGTGAGCACGACTAATAGCCTTCTCTTCTATGACAACACCGCCCATAGCAATGCCTTTACCAATTTTGTTTACAAAAGACTTTGTAAACCATTCTGCCAGTAACTGATCAGGAAGCTCAAGTTTAATGAGATGTCGCCTTCGTCGCCACTCATGAATATGATCAGATATATGAGTGCTCGAGCTTTGTTTAAAGGAGGTTGAAATCTCAGTTCCGGTATCGTAACAGATTGGTAACTGGTAATGTGTTAGAAAGGACATTGCAAGGGTGTTGAAATACGAAAATAAACCTCGTGGTAATTCAATGTACCACTTCGCAGCAGCGCCTGTAAGAGTTCGTTGAAAAAGACGCAGTCGAATGGAGTCGTCCATCAATGAGTTGGACGAACACCACAAATGGAAAGTCATGACATGATTATTTGGGTCCTCTCCCACCTTCCCATCGAATTTTGGAATATCGGATGGAAGCTTTGCAGGAATAGTAGGCCATTGGGGAGAGTGATGAATAGGATCATTAAGAATCCTAGACAAATCTGGCAGATCCAAAGTAGCAAGAAAAGGCAACTGCCGATTCACTTGTGGATACTAGTGAATTTGGGGTGGAAGCCCTGTCAGTAGACCAGTGGGACCGTATGCAGTCTGCCCCCAGAGGGAAGACCCTGGTTGGTTCTGTGGTGGTTGAATAGGATAGTACCCCCAAGGATTAGAAACTTGAGTTTGATTAGGGACCTGAAGTTTGACCCGAACCCCAAATGGAATTAGTCACTCCTGGATATGGTTGGCCTACAGGAGGGATTTTTGCTTGCCCCCCAGCAAGAGGTATGTTTCGTAAAAGCTGTTGCCAATACTGGGCCAACTCAGGAGGTATGTTTTGCCCAAAAGGAGAGGTTGGTCCCCCTACCGTAGGTATAGTTCCCCCTGGGAGTTGTGTACCAACTGTAGGTTGTGTGGTAACTGTGTTATGTCCCGGAAAAGGAAAATGAATCGTACTACCCTGTCCACCAACAGGAATGTGCAAGTTTGGTGCAATAGTCGGGATAGTGCTACTAGTATTAGGATTTCCAGTAGGAAACTGAGGGAGTGTCGGGATGAAACCAGGAATAGGATGCCCAGGAAACTGAGGACCACCTGGAGAACCAACTGGAGTTTGTGGAGGTGTTGGATGGGAAACATTCAACAAAGGATTCAGCGCATGGTAACCAGGAGGTAAATTCGGGTTAACCTCAGGAGTACGTTGGGTATTGATAGGGGCAAGAGTAGTTGCAAGAATCTCAGTTTGTACACTCGTAGTATTCGCGAGATGGGCCATCTCGGGAGGAAGAACAAAATGATAAGTAGTAGTCGTTAGTGTAGTCTCTGGCTTAGGAGACACAAGAGGGTTGATTTCGTAGACATGGGTTGACTCAGTACCAAACAAGACTCGTCGAAAATCACCCGACCAAAAAGGATCTTGGCCCACTACACCGTGAGAAGGCCCAGCAGTTGATTCAGAGGATGTAACAATGGTTTCTTCAGAGGGATTTAATCGTCCAACAGGTCGTTCACCACGATGAATGCGATAGTCTTCTACAGTATGGGTTATTCAAAAATCAGCAAGAGGATCAGTGGATTCTACTTTTGGAGGTGGTGTAAAAACTTTTGGGACGTCACTTATGTCAACGTGTGGTAGAGTAACAAGGGGAATTTCACCCGGACGAGGAGATTCCTCAGGGGTACCCTCAGGTGTTTCCGTATGCAAAGGTTGTGAAGCTTCCGGATGTTCCGGGGACAAACCTTGCATCCTACGTGAACGTCGTGGGGGAGAAATTGTAAACAAATAACCAACTCCCCAACGAAAATCCTATGGTCAACTTCGAGAAACAAACAACACACACTAGTAAGCAAAATCTAGAAGCAATCACCAAGCAAACAATACCTTCTAATACTGAAGCCACTAGTTGGTGATGAAATCCAACGTCGCAACAACGAGACGAGAAGGGGCAGGGCTAGGGTGGAAAAGTTACGTTGACGACCTGCTTAACAGACTTACGCCCTGGTGCAAGCTCCCACACATAATCGTGGGTATACCCTCCAAGGAGCCAGAGTGAGCTTGATCAACGTCAATTCCAGGTACCGTGAAGACTTTCCCCTCCACAGTCACCTTGGGTAAGAACCTAGAGAGATAGGCCACTAAGGTGACCACAAACAATAGTACAACCTGGGGGAATAGTCGTCAGTCCAATCCACACGCAAGGGCAGGGTATCTAGCCCGAAACCAACTCAAAGGCTTCCACTCATAATTGTGGGTATACCTCAGAGTGATCCCCGTAATACGTGCAATCTCTACACCGATGTCAACAAAGAAGGGTTAGTAAATCTGCCAACACCAATGCGACCTAATGCTTGACCCTTGTGTTAGAAGGGCATCCCAGGACAATATGTTGCCAATGGAATTTAACACTCCCTAACTCAAGATGCTATTGTGTGTTTTTGAGCTTTTGGAGAGTGTATCTCTCTTCCTACTCCAAAGCACTAGCCTAGCTAAATGTTGGTGTAAAAGAGCCCTAGAAAAGAGTTACTAGGTAAATTTTAATATTACGCAATGTTTTTTAACAACTGTTGTTTACTCAAAGGTAACGGAAGTGAAACTCGTGATGTATGACTCTGACCCAAAAATGCAAGGACAATGATGAAATATAATTATTTTCATTTCATGAATCCTAGTTACGGGAGAGAGAGTATCTTCCAAATCAATCTCAATACTACAATGCAAGTGCAATGCTCAATTTCCATTCAGATGCCAATGTAAACAATCATATATCAATGAACGATTTCCATATGTCTTTGTCAAACAAACTCTAAAAACTCGATTTTCAATGTTTTCGAAAAGGCAAAAACAAACTCTTGAAAGAAAACTTGTCGTTCACTTTCCAAGAAGAACTCTAACTAACGAGAAAAGAAAACCAAATCATACAGACCCAAACAAACAACCCAATCCAATACTTTCAATGAAAGTAAAAACAAAAAGCAAACCAATGAGTTCCTCAATGCAAAATAAAATTGTCCTTTCGAACCACCAAGCACAGGAGAAACACAAAGTACTTGACTCTCTACCAATCACTGGTTCTCAGTCAATCGGACACACTCAACTCCAGAAGTCAGAGAGAAAGAAAATGCCAAACAGAGTCAAGAAACGAAAGTCAAGCTACCAAGGGCAAAAAAGACCTAGAAATCCTAAATCTGTTCGAGAAAGCAAACTACAGTAAGAGATGCATAAGTCAATGAACCAATAAGCCAAAAATACACAAATCAATTGTTCTAAGCAATTGAAAAACTCAAAACTCAATTTCCAAAATTTTCAAAAAACTGCTCGTAGGCCAGCAGTGATACACAGTGCGAGAATATAGTGTTCTCGCAGGCCACTGTGGAGCAATGTGTGAGGGGTTCGCACTGGACTATATATGCAAAGTGCGAACTTGAAAGGTTCTCGCAGGCTGTCAATGGATACAGTGCGAGAATCCCTGAAAATAATGAAAAATTTGAAAATGCAAGCAAAATTCAAGTTGGCTTATAGACCCAGAAGGTCTCTCTAGATATCCTGAGGACTCAGACACTGACAAAATAGGAGAAAAATTCAAATAGAGCAAATGGCCACAGAAAATTCAAAAACCATAAAGAAAAAGGGATAGATCCCCAGCAGAGTCGCCAATTTTGTTTCAGGATAAATCCATGAGTGCGGACACAAACCGATCTCCCTAGATCCACCTGGATCTAGAACAAAACAGGACAGAATAATACACTTTCCCTAGATCTAGCCTATTGAATGAACTAAGAGGTAAGGATTACGGACATACCTTATGAATGCTTTCCTTAGATCTCTGTTGTTCCAAGCTTCGCTCCAATGCTCTCGTCCCATCCAAATCACAACAGAACAAACCAATCGAAGTAAAGGAAGATTAATATATTCAATAGCTAGTCTATACATATGATCAAGGAGTTATGTAATAAAGTGACATCATCTTTATGAGAAAGGGACATATTGTTGTATTGAATTAATTGAAAGTGAAACTTACAACCTGAGCCTTGATGTCATAGGTCTCCTTTCGATGGCTCCTAGCTCTGACACACACACTTTCTCATGCATGAAGAAAATCAACCACTTGTGATGACCTTGTTGTTGTCTCTTGCTGCTGTAGCATCAGTCCTCCACACAGTCTTGCACTAATTCTCTAATCAATCTCTAGCTAGCTTGCTGCTTATTCTTCTTCTTCTTCTTAACCCTTTCCATGAGAAATATCCTCAATATATAAGAGAAGATAGATTAGTTACTTGGATAGGAAATGATCCCAAGATATATGGAATGCCAACACTTGAATAACCATTCGAAGCCAACTCATGTTTCTAGAAGATTCCCTTCTAGAAGATTCAAGATCTTATCTTTTTCCTTCCTTTGAAACAGGTTCGTACCCTGGCTATTAGTTACAGTGCGAGAGGTTCGCACCCCATCTTAAAGAAGCCTGCGAGAATCAGGCATTCTCGCAGGAAGATATATAGGTAGCCTGCGAACATCCTTTAAAAGCATGATTTTTGGAAGCAGACAAATGTAACTTTTCTCAGGAAAGTGTTCTTAGTAAAGAGTTTGATTTCCCATTATCATAACATCGTCATGACATCATCACAATGACCAATATTGCGGATAACACTTATAGTTGTAGATACCAACTTACAAGATTATTTTTTCCTTATCCCACAATTCTTTGAATCAAACACAAGTCTGTGTCCTTGATCACACATTTGACTTACACTTAGCAAATTATGTTTCATGTCTTCGACTAGTAAAACAATTTTTGTCGTGGCATCCTTACTTTCGAGCCTGATCGTGCCCTTTCCAATGATCTTGGATGAGTTGTTATTCCCAAATGAAAATGACCGATCTCTTTCATTCTTCAATGTCAAAAAATTGTTTTTTTCACCTGTCATATGCTTTGAGCATCCATTGTCAGCATACCATCCACGTTTCTTGTGTTGAACTTGGAGAGAAATATTGCATTCATCAGTGTTGAATTGATCCTACTTTCATATCCATATCCTTTGTGGTTCCTTTTTATGATTGTTGATATTCTCCTTTGGTTCCCTTGGGGGAATATTGAGTTGGAAATTTGTAGACATATGTTCAAATTTGTTTCACTTATAGAATTCTACCTCATCACTTAATTATCCAAATATCTTGTAGCTTATATTCTATGCTCCATGAGATCTTCTTGGATAACTATTTCTTGTATAACCCTCACCACTGCTTATGTTCTTGGTATTGTCTCTACAATTCACAACTTTGTGCCCAATAAAATGAATAACATGAACCAATAAAAATAGTTTGATACATGGGAGTAAAATATCTTCTTAATGGTGTCGCTCAATTCAATCCTTATTCTTCTTAAGGTATTTCTATAGCTCGTTGGTGCTGATACTGATTTATGAATCTTCTAGGTGGTTCAATGTCTCTGTAATCTTCCTCTTGAGTTTTTTTGTCTTAATATTTCGAGGGACCTCTGACAGCCTCTACATAGTTTCTTGGTCCTTCTTCCTTCTCTATATTTTTGGATTCTGATCATTTATTTTTCTGCGTATGATTGTATCATAATCCATATATGTCATAGTATGGTCTTTGACTGTTAATGATATTATCCAATAACCTTGTACTATTTTGCCACATGTCCTTCTTCTGAAGATCATTTGTTATAATGACTATATGTGCTTCTAATTTTTCAATTATCATGTCCTTTTCATCTAACTTTCCTCTGAGTGATTCTTTAATCCTCTTGTCCGCTTCTTCCTGGAGTTTTAGTTTCATGATTGTCTGTTCGACTTCTTTGGAATTTTGAGATTCTTTTTTGTTCGTTAGTTCTGTCTGGAGTGACTTGTTTTTCTTCTTTTATCTTTTCATAAATTCTATGGCACTCAACAATTCTTATCTATAATCAAATTCTCCCTCTTCACATTCTTCTTTGGAGCCTTCTTCATCCGAGTCTTATTTTTCCATGAATAGTACCATTTATGTATTATTTTTGCTGACTACATCTTCATGTGATGAGGAACATTCTTCCTTGGTGAAGGATTTTCTTGTAAAACTTATTTTTATTTATTTTACCCTTTTCAATTTTCTTTCTCTTTTTAGGGTCATCTTCTTCTTCATTTTTTTCCTTTTTCTTATAAGTAAATTTATTAGAAAAATTACCAACACCATCACAATTAAAAAAAATCAATAGAATCTTACCTTTGTATTTGTCGGTTCCCATTTTCAAACTTCGAATGAATTTATCCACTTCTTCATCTTCCTCTAAATCATCGTGGACACTACAATCTGAATTTTCCTTTTGTTTATATTTCTTATTTATCTTATTCATGCCTTGAATGTTGCTTCCTTCATGCCTGTATTGTCTTTTTCTATCCTCATCTCATAGGCTGTGAGTATATCATGCAAATCATCCATGATCAAGGTATCTATATATGTTCTCTCTTCTACGGATGAAATCTTTAGATCATATCTCATGGGTATAGACCTTATTACCTTTTGAAAAATGATTGTTTCCTTCATTTATTCTTCCAAACCCTTGATGGAATTGACCATCTCATAAACTCATGGAAATTAGGTGGAAATTTTCTCATCTTCCTTCATCTTCAATTTTTTGAACTTGATTCTAAATGTTTGAAGTTTGGCTCCTTTAACTTTGCATATCCGTCTTACATATTCTTTAGTTTGTCACAGATTTATTTTACGTATTCATAATTCACAACCTTGGTGTATATCGATTCAGTCAAAACATTCAGGATGACATTTTTATCTCTAGAATCATTTTCTTCAATTTTCTTTCCATCTTGATCTGTCGTGGGAGTTGTTGGTGCTTTGTATCCATATACTACTCACCAAACATTGAATCCATGTTCCTATACATATATTTTCATTCGTCTTCTCCAGAATTCATAGTTCTGATAGTCAAATTGTGGTAACCCAATCCTAGAATATTCCATGATATCCTTCCAGTGGTTAGACTACTTTTTGAAGGACCCAATCTAATACCAATTTTTGGATTACTGAGAGGGGGTTGAATTAGTAATGAAAAATTATAGTGATTTTAACCACATTTTATTCTTAAAAAATATTCAAAAATTTATTATCATTCAATATATCATCAACATCACATCATAATAGATACACAGTACCCCATAATTTTATGTGGAAACCCAAATGGGTGAAAACCACATAATGATTTTCTTATATATCAATATAATAGATTCATTGGAAGAAACAAATTTTGATTCTCTACTTACAACTAGAAGGAGGCTCCAACCCCATATTCTTAGGATCCAACCTGAAGGAAGCTACAACTCCCTGAATTCTCTGGCTCCAACCAGAAGGAGGATACAACCGCTTGAGTTCTCCAGCTCCAACCAAAATCTGTCTACAACCACCTATCCTTGCCCCATCCAAATTCTCTATAAAATAAATGTATACCAACTGTCATTATCATAAACTCTTCCACTATCACTATCACTCTATCTCTATCACTGTCTCTTTCACTATCACAACTATGTGACTATCACAAATCTGTCACTATCTCATCAACTTGTATCTTCTCATCAACCAACCAAATATGTACCATACCATGCATCAAGAGTATACCAATATACATATCATTTCATACATAAATCATGAACCAAAAAGTTACATCAATAATGAATATTGAATCATGAACTACAAAATCAACCATGTACAACCTATTCCATATACCATATCATCAACCATATCTATATATGTACCATATCATCAATGAATTATCCCAAATAACCAATGCATTCCCCTCATGCATATGCCACCATACAACATGAATATTTCTCAACCATGTAAAAAAGACTCAAAGATATGAACTATGAGAACCATGTCATACATTGAACCAGATATAGGAGTGCTCCTCACTCAACCAAGGAACCAAAATATACCATATCAAAATACCAATCAACCATACCAGGTATGCCTCAAGAGTACACCATACCATGACAAGAAGTAACCATCAATACAACTATACAACCATTCCAATACATCTATAGCTAACCTCAAACTTTCATATGTTGACGTGTAACATTCCTTCAGATCTTTAGGGACCTGGTACCAACATCTACTCAAACCTTTAGCATTAGATTTTCAAAGATACATGACCTTCTCTTCTACAAGCCATGGATATCCACACATTCCTTCATTACACTCAACATACATATGCACCCTTTTGACCTGTAACCCACAGATACCTTAGAAACAAGGGTTTGTTGAAACCCTGATACTTTATCCTTCAACATTCCTTTGCTACCTCAGAAATATGTCGTCGCAACCTTAGAAAAATATTACTACTTCACAAAATATATGAGAAATGAATAATTGTGTAAGTGTACTTGTGAATGAATCCTTGAGTTCTTTATATACTTGTGCTAGGTAACTCCTCTCCTAAATTTAGGGCTTCTATGGTTTTCTTGTTAAAAACAATTTACCCCTTTGACCAAGACTTATACCAAACTAGGGTATTCTTATTCACTCTTTAGGGATTCCAAATTTAAAAATCCATATCTCCTTAACCATGAGGAACCATGTGGAATTTCACATATCATCGAAAGAGGAAAACAAGTACTATCCATATATGAGGGTCGTTATTGCATTCACATTGTACATTCTATCCATATTCTTCATTCAAATTTGAGTACCAAAACCACACTGTCAGGGTTACTGAAATTATTCAAGGGTTGGCATCAATATCTAAGATCACTCTCCAAGGGTTGACATCAACTAAAACCAACTTTCCGAACCAACTGTCCAACATAATCAGTATTGTGCACTTTTAACTATTTAGTTTTAAATTTATTTAAACATATTAGCATTTATCAATCGCTCATATTGTTCGACAACATAAGTATTCCAAAAAAAGACGAACACCCTCAGTAACCACTCACATATCCAGATCAAAAATCAACACACCAATGTTTTCACATGGTAAAACCCCTACGAGGAAACATCCATGACCCCGTCCAATGTGGCCACTTGGAGTAGTTTATTAATGCAAAGAAAAATATTATAGAGAGATTTTTCAGGAGGGTTTCCCCCAATCGATCATCGGCAAATTACCCTCCATGCTCTTTAAATAGAGATCATGGACCAATTAGGTGTTAAGCCACAGATCAATAGACGTTAAGATCGAGGAGAGTATGAACCCTCATATCACTCTATGCTGGGAACATATCATGACCATCAGATTTCCTAACTACAAATGCATACTAATGCATACTAAAGAAACACACTAAGAAACACACTTTTACCTAATGACACATTAGACTAAGTAGATCTGAACTAACTCCTAAGTGTATAAATATCCTAACATCCCCCCTTAAGAACAACTTGGGATGAGATTGAAGGATTTACAATAGTGACACAATAGGATAAGGAAGGAGGCATTAGAGCCTATCCCCCTTTAATGGAAACTTCCTAAATTCCTAACATAGATCGAATTTTGGAAAACTTCGCTTCTGTAAGAGACTTTGTGAAAATGTCTGCAACTTGATCTTTTGTAGGACCAAAGAGCACTTCAATAACTTGATCATGAATGAGATTTTTGATGAAGTGCATATGGAGATTGATGTGTTTTCTACGCTAATGTTGTATTGGGTCTTTGGCGACCTTGATGGCACTTTGATTGTCGCACCAAAGGATAATCAGATGTTGTTGTTGGAATCCAAACTCTGAAAGGATCTGTCGAAGCCACAAGTCTTTTTGACTTTCATTTACCATTCCTTGTTACTCTTCTTATGCTGAAGAAAGTCTAATACCCTCTTGTTTATTATAGGCCCAGGTGATAGGTCCTGAACCAAGGATGAAAACATAACCTACAGTAGACTTCCGATCATCAGGTCTCCAGCCCAATCTGAATCACTTAAACCAACTAATAATGGAGTCCCCCTTGAACTGTAATGTATATTGAATTGAATTGTACCATAGACATAGAGAAGTATCCTTTTAGATGCTTCCCAATGGCTTTCATGGGGTGTTTTCATATACCGGACAACAAGACCAACAACAAAGGAAATATTAGGATGGGTATGAGTCAAGTATAAGAGGCTACCAACTAATTAACGGTATAGGGTGGCATCAATTTTGAGAGAAGTACAAGTGGAAGTAAGCTTGACTCTAAACTGGAAGGGAGAAGTGGTTGGTTGATAATCATCCATTTTAAAGAGATGAAGAAGGTCACAAGCATACTTATATTGGGAAAGAAAAATTCCTTCATTGGTTTGCAATACTTGGAGGCCAAGGAAGTAGTGCAAAAATCCTAAGTCTCTCATTTCAAATTTCTTCTTAAGGCTGGTTTTCACATGGTTTAAAATTTTTGATTCACTACTAGTCAGGATAAGGTCATCAAAATAAAGGACAAGGATTATGATATGGCTTCCTACTTTCTTGGCATAGACATTAGGATCATAATGGCATCTAGACAATCCACTGGCAATAAGAAAGGTGTCCATTTTGGAATACCGAGCTCAGGGAGCTTGCTTGAGACCATAAAGATATTTCTTAAGGTGACAAATAAGGCTAGAGTCATTCTAGACATAGCCAGGAGGTTGTTCCATGTAGATTTCTTCTTGCAAATATCCATGCAAGAAGGCAGATTTAACATCCATCTGATGGACCTCCCATTTATGCGAGGCAAGAAGGTAAAGAACAAGGCAGATGGAATTCATTTTGGCTATAGGGGAAAAGTTTTCATGATAGTCAATTCCTTCAACTTGGTAAAATACTTTGGCAACTAAACAAGCCTTCTGTCTTTCAACACTTCCATTTGATGCATACCTAGTTCTATATACCCATTTACATCTGACAAGTTTTCCTCCTTTTGGAATAGGTACAAGATCCCAAGTATCATTTTCCATTAAAGAACGATACTCTTTATTCATTGTTGTATCCTAATCTGGATGAATTGAAGCTTATGCAAATGTCTCTGGATAATGAGTTTCTGAAACTTGAGACAAAAGAGAAGAGGCTCACTGGAATTGTGAATGTGTTCGACGTTGATCTAAAGGATCACTGAAAAGATTACCAGTTGCTTCTTGTGTTGAACGGACCCATCTAGGAAGTAGTGGAACTGGTGTTGGTTCAGGTTCAAAGGACTCATCTAGAGGAGGGTGAGCAGGTGAAGGTGGATTTTCATCCTCACTGTCATCATCTGAAGAAGAAACCAGATCATAATAAGGCATAAACACCAAAGATGGATCATAGGCTGAAGAAGGAACAACCACTGAATTATGATCGCATGCCAAATAAGGCACAAAAGCCGAATTAGGCTCGCAAGCCAAGATATTTTCATCAAATTTAACATATCGTGTAATAATAATTTCATTACAATATGATTGAAGAAGTCTATAACCTTTGGCATCTTCATAATAACCAACAAATATACACTTCTCACTTTTAGGTTGCAATGCTTTCCTTTTCTCATCAGGAGTGTGAACCCATGCTATACTGCCAAATACATAGAAGTGACTTACATTTGGTTTAATTATAGTCCAAGATTCTTCTGGTGTTATATTTTTAAGAGCCTTTGTGGGAGTGCGATTTACTATGTAATTTGCACAGTCGATGACTTCCACCCAATACTTTAGACTTAATCCCCTAGATTGGATCATACAATTATCCATTTCTTTTAATGTGCGGTTCTTCCTCTAAGCAACACCAATTTGTTGCGGTGTATATGGAACAATGTGTTGCATTTGGATTCCCTGTGTAGTGCAATAATTTGTAAAATTATTGTTCACATATTCGCCTCCATTATTTGTTCTTAACCTTTGAATTTTATGTCCATATTTCTTTTCTACAAGGGAATTGTAGGCCAAAAGATTGTAAAAAAATTCTCTCTTAAGTTTTAAGAAGTAAAAGAATGTACGTCTGGAAAAGTCATCAATGAAAGTTAATAAATACTTGCACCCAGAAAAAAAAGTAGAAGAGAGTGGACCACACAAATCACTATGAACAAGCTGCAAAGGACCCAAGTCATGCCAAGAGGGATGTTTTTCAAAAGTGTCCCAATGATGTTTGTCGAGAACACAACTGACACAAACATTATCTTTGCATGAAACAAGAGGAAGACCAATCACCATCTATTGATTACATAGTTGTTGCAATGTGTGATAGTTTAGATGAGCAAACCGCTCATGCCAAAGTTCACTCAAGTCATCGCTATGAGAAAAAAAAACTGAGGAAAAAGATGATGACCCAAAGTTGTCAAAATTGTACAACCTGGTAATATCATCAGCAATTCCAATTTCAAGAACATGATTAGGATCTTTTATATCCTTGATTACAACTTGGTGAGTTGAAAACTCTACGGTTTTACCTTCACCTGAATGAGTGATTTCATATACTAATAGAAGGTTTCAAGAAAGCCTTGGAAGACATAATACATCATTGAAATGACCATTTTATACTTGTACTATTCCAAATCCTTCAACACTAAGAGATCTATCATCACCAACAAATGTTTTCTTGGTGTTACATTCATTTAGAGTAGAAAATATGGCTCTATCCTTAGTGATATGATAAGATGCTCCAGAATCAATAAGGCACTTATCAGACGTAGAAGTAGAAGGTGTATTGAAGGATAAACCATAAGTAGAAAGTGCACGTCCATGAGAAGAAGAAGAAGAAGAAGAAGAAGGATCAACACCGATGTTGTGCTTCTTCATCGCTACTTCTAAATCTGCCATATTCTTGAAACATTTGGACTCATCATGGCCATCTTTATCACAAAATTTGTAATGTCTATCAGTCTTCTTATTTTTATATTTTTCTCCTTTGTCTCCAATCGGAGAAAAAGTTGTCTGAGTGGGTTTAGGACCCTTATATTGCTTGTTGTTGTGGAAAGGATGTTGCTTCTTGGGATTCTTGGGTTTATCTTTCTGTAGGGAAACTAAGGATTTGTTGGAGGTATATGCAGTGTTGATCACTTCAAGTTGTACAAGGTTATCTTCCTCTCTAATCAAAGTAGCACAAAAGGAATCAAGAGTGGGTTTTTCATAAGCTTTCCCTAGAGCCTTTTTCATGGCATAAAAGGTAGATAAAAACACAAAATATGCACTACCTAGCTTGGAAATAATAAGATATATGCATTTCTCTTCCTCCATTTTTATCTTACATTCTTCACATAAAATTCTGAGTGTTTTAAAACTAGATAGATAGTCTCCATGAAAAGAAAAATCGCTTGGACTCAAGGTCAGTACTTTATTTTCTAACTATTGTGCTCGAATAATATTGAGTTTACCAAACACAGATTCAATCTTGTACCAAGCTTCTTCGGGGTCATCAATTTCTTGAAGGTGGTATCTTAAATCAGGAGAGATGGACATTCTGATTAGTCCACGTGGTTCATTACTCCTATTAGCCCATTTGGCTTTATTATCATCATCAGTGGGTTCTTTTTCCTTTCCCGAGGTAATCTGGTACAAGCCTTTACTTCTTAATAAATCTTCCATATGAGATTTCCATTGGAGGTAGTTGGTGCTGGTAACAAAAACATTACTTGTAGAATCCATATTAAATATGCATATAATATGGATTTAAAAACTAAAGTGATGATCTAGATGGAAAGCACTCGAAAATTTTTGCGGTTTTAAAACAAACGACACTGAAAAAAGACTTCGGATGTGAGAGTTATGCCTTTTTAAAAAAAAGGCATAAATGATAACCAAATGACCATGTGATAGTGTAAGTTGCTTTATGAAGTGACCCACTTTTATAAAGATAAGTGGGGATCACTTTTACAATGAAGTTACTTTATAACAGAAAATTTGCATGCAAAATAAATAACTCTAAAATAAAATATTAAAGATACTTATAGTGATTCACTTTGATACTTGAAGTGAAATACACTTTACAATTTTAGCATGGACTTTTTCAAAAAAGTTAACAAAAGAGAGACTTGAACGCAAGACCTCTTACTTAATAAGGCAACTTTTAACCAAATGGTCTAGCAAAACACATTGTAATGTTCAGAAGGAGTATTAGGAGGATTGGGGGTGTTGTTTTTGTTGTTGTTGTTGTTGAAGACGGCCTTGGAGAGCATGCTAAAAAAACACTCTTTTCACACAAGAAAACAATTTCGCTTCTCGATGACAACAAGGGTTAGATCTCGGTTAGCTTACATGGAAGATGCACCTTTTCCTATATGTTTCTGATTTTCCGAGATTGCACAGGGCATGGGGAAAATAACATACATATATATAAAGGAGTAGCAACTCGGAAACAAATAATATCAAACCGAAATAAAACCAAAATAAAACTTTGCAAAAATTTAAAAAATGTGTATTCAGGCTTTATACCTTTGAATCGGACTGTAATGGTCATATCTTGGGCAAACAAAAACATTTTTGAGTGAAACGAAAAGTGTTCCTAAATGAAACAAGTGCTTTAGATGCAATGGAACAATACTCTTAGCCCTAAAATGTACATAAATGATATAAAATGGAGATGAGGCAACTCAACTTCACGATCTTGATCTACAACAACAATGGGTATTCAAACAGGCTCTGATACAATGTTTGACAACAAAGGTATTCCAACAGAGGATGAACACCTTTAGTAGACACTCATATAACTATATAAAAGATCAAAACATCGATCTTTTCACGTGGTAAAACCCCTATGGGGAAACATCCACGACCCCAGCCAATGCGACCACTTGGAGCAGTTTATTAATGCAAAGAAAAAGATTACAAAGAGATTTTACAAGAGGGTTTCTCACAATCGATCATCTTCAAATGACCCTCCATTCTCTTTAAATAGAGATCATGGACCAATCGGGTGTTAATCCATGGATCAATGGCCGTTAAGATCGAGGAGAGTATGAACCATCAGATCACTCTGTGTCGAGAACATATCGTGACCGTCGGATTTCCTAACTACAAATGCATACTAATGCATACTAAAGAAACACACTAAAAAACACACTTTACCTAACTACACATTAGACCAAGTATATCTTAATTAACTCCTAAGTGTCTAAATATTCTAACACATATAATAAATATACTCATCATAATCTACACATTACATATGTAGAAGTGAAAACCTTGAAGGTGTTTTATAGATAAATGTCAATTTTTTGACATATAATTTTCTCTGAGGAAACCAATCCTCTGTAGGTACCAAACTACACACCAAGCACCAAAATAGACATAGGAACCAACCTGCATATAAAAAGGATATCGATCCTTTGTAGGCACCAACCTACACACCAAGAACTAACCTGGAGACATGAATGAACCCGTAAA
Organism: Picea engelmannii; assembly: GCA_009831015.1. Lineage (NCBI taxonomy): Eukaryota > Viridiplantae > Streptophyta > Pinopsida > Pinales > Pinaceae > Picea > Picea engelmannii. The sequence continues at coordinate 20,013 of ML836593.1, read as the reverse complement.
TAAAAAGGACACCGATCCTTTATAGGAACCAACCTTCACACTAGGCACCAACCTGGAGAGAGGCATCAACCTGAAAAAAGGACATCGATCCTCTGTAGAAACCAACCTTGATGATATGAAAAGTTTATTTCCAAACAATTATTCCTAACATCGACCATAAACCATAGTAAATCACTTCATAGAATATTCATACTTCTTCTTCACAGAGTTCATGATATATGAACTTTAATATGCTTCCTCTCTATTTCATATCCAATTCCTTCCACCCCAATCTCTTATACTATCTCAACCAAGGTATAATTATTTATAGATCTTGTTTACTCAATCATTTGTCCACATACAAAGTCATTTTCATCAAGTCAGATTCAATTTCCTTTGACTCTTCCTCAAATTCAGGCCCTAACACTTTCATTTCATGCGATATGCTCACAACACAATTTTGATGCTCAACAATCATCTGATAATTTTTAATTTGATATCATCCTTTGATCTGGGATCATTTTTATTGGGACAATCAGGTTGTCTATTGGAACCCTGGGACCTCAATACTCATCCACCATTCGATCCGTGTTTCCATTTAATTTACATTGACGATTTTTTATCGGGACCACCAACCTTGTCAGACACTTGGATCATCAATACATATCCATCGTTAGATATGGTCTTGACTTGATCTCATATGTTGATTGTTTCCTTGATATCGGTCTTTGAAACACCAGGGACTAACAACCGAAGTGATTGATTCTAAGGCTAGGTTCCATGTGACCTTTCGTTGTGACCAAATTCTTACCCATATTGGTGTTTAATTCTTCTCAAAGCCATCAAACTTTTATTTTCAAAGTGTCTTTATAGATGATACTTACAACACTTCTACATTCAAACTCCAACTCGATATACTACATGAATTTTTTGAAACCCAAATGATCAAAACAACTCCATCGTTGATCACTCAAGAGCTATGTTCGTTATCCTTTGTTTCCACTACGCTAGTAATTCATCGAAGACTTGTATGTATATTCAACATGTCCTCTTATCATTCAAGGATAACATCGGTCCTAGTCTCTATCAATTGCCACTTGTCTCTTTATAATCATCACATAATATTCTTTGATTTCCTATCTTCGAAGCGGTGGAACTTCCCTAGTTATTACTAATTCCGAATGCATGATATTGAAGAGGAATATTATTCGATCCTATGTTTGTTGGAGTGTTGTAGAAGAATCCCTAAACTAGAATCCAAACACTAATACGGTGACGCCATGTGTCACTTTCATAGTTGTTGTCCTGACTACTCCGAACTCATCTAAACCATTGATCGAATTCGTCGAAGTATCCTTCGATCTTACCAAGAATTTTTAGCACTATCTATTGACATGTGTCTTCATCCTAGAATCGAATTATTACTCTGAATAAATCTTTTTTGTCCAACGCTCTACCTTCATCGGAGTATTCTTCATTGTTAGATCCTCTCAACTTTGAAGGCTTAAATATGAAATCATTTGCACTGATGCTTCATACTCTAAATAGGAATTTATTTTAGCCATCGATTTGAATAAAAGTTTAATCTCATCCATCCTTGATTAACACACAAATGGAGACTCTAGGCATTATATTTTGCGGTCACGATCAACTATGTAACTTTGATACATTGTAGAGTCGTTGATTTGTTCTTCAATAGAAATTTGTGATGATTTATTAAATACTGCATTGTTCCATCGAATATTGTGTTTTTCTATCACTGCGCTCATCTTCAAACAGTGTGTTGTTTTTTCAAACATCAATTTCGGTAGTCATGTCAACCATTAACTCTATGTTTTTATATCATCCATCGATTTTGCATTGTTTCGTTGACCATAAATTATTATATATTGTACTACTTTATCATGTATTCAACACCATCCATGAAATCAATGATAGTATGTTCAACATAGGTTATATCCATCAGAGTGTGTGTGGTTGGAGAGAGTCTGTCGGAGTGGATTTGGTGCTGGAAATATGATACCTCGGTAGGAAGACTTCGATGAAGAAGAAAATCTTCGAAGTGATCCAAACCATTGAACTGGTGAGTCAGATGGGCCAAGTGACAGATGCCACATCAATTCCATGTTATCATTCATGAGAAATGTGTAACCATGTGGTTTCTACGTGGCACTAAGATGGACTCAATAAATGACTTTTGGAAGCTATAATTTCTAATCCAGAGACTAGTTTCGAGCATGAATATAGTCATTGGAAACATATCGACGAAAATGGTACCCTCTAGATGAGGATTTCATATGGTTAAGAAAAAGAGAAAATTTAATGCCCCATCCATTAACAAGGTACATGGGGGTTGGTGTCTTACAGAGTAAAAATTAATTCAATAATGTTATTAAGAATGGCCAGGTGTTAGCACCTGGTTGGGAAAATTGTTGTACCCTATGGTCACATAGAATGTCATGGTGGGCCCATGTGTTAGGTAATGATGGTGCTACATGTCATGGTGATTTGGCCTAGGGAGGGGGTGATCTAGGAGGTGATGTGTGTTCCATGTGGCATGTCAGGAGATGGGTATGTTGTGTAAATGGTGACCAAAGTGGTACGAAAGTGGACAGATCTCCATCATTTTTTTGGGTTGTCCAGGTGCAGGATTTTTGGAATATTCCTACATGAAGAACTATGAGCAGAGATATCATCCATAGATTGGCAATTAGGAGAGATTCAATCTGATCTTTATATCTTCAATGGGCCCATGTAATCTAAGTGTTTCATGAGCATGAGAAGGTATGTTAACCATCGTGCGAGTTGGTCACTCTCAAGCAATTAAATACATTGATTCCCCAACTCCATGGGTTGTTGTATCTATAGGTTAAATCCATCAGAATGTGTGTGGTCGGATTGGATTATGTCCTTGAAATATACTAACTCTAATTGGAAAACTTTGATGGAGAAGCAAATATTTGAACCATCGGACCTAGGAGTGATGTGGGTTAGGTGGAAGATTCCACGTCAATGTCATTTTGGATGGAATGAGTGATGAGAACCAAGTGGTTTCCAAATCACACTAAGATTATCTCAATAAATGAATGTATGGAAAATTTGGGAGGCTATAACTTTTGATCCAGAGATCAATTTTAAGCATGGCTATAGTATTTGGAAATATTTCGGCGAGGAGAATATGATGGTACCCTCAATATGAGGCTTTTATATGGTTGAGGAAAAGAAAAAATTTAATGCCCCATCCCTTAAAAATTTACTTAGGGGGTTCAGTGTATTACAGAGTGGTATCTAAGAAGGAAACAACACTTGGCTTGCTTTGGCTCATGAAAGAGTCGAATAAGTTTTATCATAAAAAAAATTAATGGAGAGGCACCCTACCCTACCCTATCCATAATATCTTATTAAAAATTTACTACCAAAAAGAGGATTGAGACATTCTACTATTTTTTCATGTTCTAAATATGAATGTATGGTTATGTGTTAAATGATGAAGCTGATTTCACCTTACAAAACTACTTGTGTTGTTCATAAATGAATGGATAATTAATTAAAATAAAATTTTTGTCTGATCACTTAACCATTCAATGGACAACAAGTAAAACTACAAAAAAAATAATGGTGACACATTATAATATGGGAGAAATATACCATAAAAAAGAAGAAGAGTCTGATGAAAGGAGAATCGTTGAATCCCCTCCAAATTTGGATGAAAATTTAAGAAGCCTCATGGAAAAATTACAAATATTTAAAGCAAACAATGAGATTCTTGTAAAAGAGAAAGAAAAGAAAATTGAAATAAATTCACTTTTCCTACAAATACTATAATATATGAAAAGGAAACTGCAACATCTGAGAACAATGAATAATGTGGATAAACATCAGTCCAGGAATATCCAAAGTCTACCTAAGATATAAAAAAATCACCGTAAAAGTATAAACATGAGAAGAAGCACCTCAAAGAAGGCCCAACATGGATCCAAAAGAATACTAACATCAAGTATTCCTCTGGAGAATTCTCTAGTGAGGGATCTGACAACTCCAAGGAATTGTGCAACAATGAGACTAGTTCACAATCTCAGAGGAGAAGAAAGAGGACGAAGCATCCCAAGATTCATGATCATGAAGAGTTTAAGAAATTTAAGCCACCCTCTTTTTATGGGGATACAAAAAAGGGGGAAGAAGAATAAGCTTGGCTAATTTCCCTAAATAAGTACTTCAGAGTCCATGAATACTGTGAAAACATGAAGGATCGAATAGCCATTTTCAACTTAAATGGAAAGGCCTCCATCTGGTGGGAGGAACTTATAAATGTGAAAGAAATTCATGAGAAAGAGTTTTCATGGAAACAATTCTAGAAACACTTCAAGAAGAAGTACCTTTATTAAAGGTACAATGATGAAAATACTAAGATGTTATATGAACTCAAGATAAGATAGCTCACTATAGATGAACACATCAACAAATTTCTAAAACTAATAAGGTATGTTCCCTATATAAAATATGAATATGTGAACATGCATCGATTTATTAGTGGGATGCTTCAATCCTTCTGAGAAATAATTAAGTTTGATGAAATTAATACTTTAGAAGACATTGTACATAAGGCAAGGTACTACTATAAAAAATTCAAACATAGGGAAGAACATCATAAGGATTGGAAGAAGAAAGATAAATTGGGGTTCAAGAAGAAGTGGTTTAAATCCCCAAAGTTTAAGAACCATGGGAAAATATATAATATGATCGTCCCCACTAAGAGTGTGTACCAGAATAATTTTTCATCTCAAAGTGGAAATACATTCTATGGATTACCCCTAGAAAAGACTGATAATACAAAGAGAGAACCATTGAAATTTTTGGGATGTGGAGAAAACATTTTTTTATGGGACTAACCACATAGGAAGAAGGATAGTAGGAGGGTATACAAAATCCATGAATATACCATAGTAAATGATGCGGCTAGGAGCATGCCACAAATTTATGCATCCTTGGATAATAGACGAGATGACCACCAAGATTTAGTGGTGGAGATGGAAGGTGCCATTACCAACCATCTTGTGTCCATTGTAATTGACCCTAGTTATAATTTGAGTTATGTTTCACCTAAAACTATTGATAAATGTAAATTGCAGCAAGTAAAACATGATAAATCATGGTCGGTACAAGTAGCCACTAGAACAAAGGTTGGTTGTATATCCAAAATTGTGACGACTTGAAGAGTTTCATCATGGATGAACTACATAAAATACCATATACTGGCCATCTGGTTTATCCAAAAAAGATCACAGCCACTAAGAAATTGTTTTATTGGCCATGAATGAAAAATGATATAGCTGACTACTTAACTAAATGCTTGGACTGTCAACAAGTTAAGGTGGAGAGAAAACACCCAACAGGGTTGTTGCATCGCTTTCCAATTCCATAATGGAAATGGGAAACCATCTCCATCGATTTTATCACAAGATTACCTAAATCAACGAAACATAATGATTTCATTATGGTAGTTGTGGATAAGATGAGCAAGTTTGCTCACTTTGTCCCTATAAAATACACTTGCAAGGAGATAGATATTTCTAATACTTTCATGAAAGAAATATTTAGGATGCATGGTATACCTAATGAAATCATATTAGAAAGAGATGTTAAATTTAATTCAAAATTTTGGAAGTCTTTGTTTTCTATTTTTAGGACTAAATTATTATTTAGTACATCCTACCACCCTCAAAATTATGGACAGATAGAGAGGGTAAATCAGGTATTATAAGACATGTTAAGGATGAATGTGATGCATCATCCCAAGAAAAGGGAAGATTATCTACTACTGGTATAATTTTCCTACAACAATGACTATCATAAGTCATTGAAAAATGAGTCCTTTTAAGGATCTATGTGGTAGAAAATAAAATATTCCAATCAGATGGGACAAACCAATGGAAAGAATTACATTCAATTCAGATATGCTAAAATAAATGGAACACATTATGCAGATAGAAATAATAAAATCATGGGAAGAGGAGGGAGGATACACACATACATTAAAGTTATGAAGACAAAAATAGGAATCCTAGAGATTTTAAAGTAGGGGATCATGTGTATCTTAGAATTAGACCCAGAAGAAGTTCCTTGAGAATGGGAACTTGTGCCAAACTAAAACCTCATTTTTTTGAACCCTTTGAAAATTTGGACAGAGTGGGTCATGTACCATATAGATTAGCACTTCCTCCCATAGTGAAAGTGCATAATGTTTTCCATGTTTCATTACTGAAAAAATATGTACATGATTCTAATCATATAATTGATCATTTTGTGATTCATATGGAACTAGAGGGAGCATTCCTTCCAGAACCACAATGGATACTAGACATGAATGAAATCCTAGTCAGGAATAGAACCATTGCACGAGTCAAGGTGTAGTGGAAACACTTTGGTACAAATGAAGCTACATGGGAAATGGAATATGCCATGAAACACCCATACCCAATTTTATTGATTGCTATACATAAAGATCACAACAACATGTAAAACACCAAGGATGGTGTTCCTTTAAGGGGGAGGGGATTGTAATACCCCTTTTTCCCCCAATTTGTAAACATAATTACATTGTTTCTAAAATACTATCAATATATTGGTTACGTGTAGATTTTGGGAAATAATGAAACTTTTCTAAAGAAGGTAATGTGAATATTTTTGTTCTTACATAAAACAATTTTTTTTTTAATAAATGTTGAAGGTGATTCCTATACATATTATGCTTCCATGATAGGGAATTGTGAGGGGAACCATTAATGGTTGAGATGACCCATGCCAGGCCAATACTCTATCGGATTTAAAAAATATCATACTCAGAACAATCCTCTAGCCATGATGATTTAATTACCAATCAAGCTAATGTTTTGAGAGTCCTACTTAGAAATTAGTGAGATAATGGGAGTAGCACCCATATGGAATTTTTTGATCTGACCCATGAATTGGGGGATTTGAGCCATGAAACATTGTTGTAGAAGGACATAAAAAGAAGAAAATCATCGTCAGAGGAGGGAGTTTTGATATTATCATAGTTGTGGGAGGTATTTACCTCCACGTGTAACCTTTATGAGAATATAATATTCTTGGAAGAAAGAAGAAACCCTAAAGTATTGAACATAACCCTAGAAGACAAGTCAGCTCAAGGAAATAATTAATATCAAGTATTTTGCCTCCAAAATGAGAAGTTGACCTAGACAGCTCAAGACACAATATAAATACAATTAGTCGTACCTCATTTTGTACACACAGCTCAAAATTTTAGCTGGGAAGAAGTGTGCACTGCAGAAACTAGGCAAGTGAGCAAGTCTGGGAAGCAACTCCAACCGGCAGTTGCCACAATATATATTCCTAGTTTAGGCTTGGAATTTCTATTGGTTATGGTTGGAATTTCTGATCAGTCTTGCTTGGTATATTAGCCTTGGTTGGTTATTGGTTTGCTTCCAGAATAATTCCCTGTCAAGGTTAAGGTGCTCAGGGGTGGTTTCAACCTATGGTTGGGTGACAATATTTTTATATTTTCTATGGTTAAATGATCACATCCATTACTTTATAATAGATTATGGGCCCACACTATCTTCAAATAGTCTAACCGTTGGAAGATAGATTGGGAGGATTTGCTCAAGTTACAGTTGTCGTTGAATCCAAGTTTTGTTGCAACAACGAAACCCTAACCCTCTTGTTGAGGCACCTTAAGTGAAGATACTGACCTAGTTTCTGGATATCCTAGTGCACCCTAGCCTTACACATCTGTCGGTACTCTCAACAAGCTAAGACATCAAATTTGATTTTTTGGTCAAAATCAAGGGTTTACCAAGTCAAAGAAATTATGACTTACTCTATGAATTCAGAAAATAAGTTAGAAGGGGAATCTAACTTCATAGCATGGAAGACAAGGATTGACCTCATTCTTTCCAAGAATAAAGTGTTGGATATCGTGAAAGGAAATATCGTGGAACCAGATTTTGAAGAAGGAAACGAGAAGGAACCTCAGAAAGTTGTAGTTATGGAGAAGTTCAAATACAATTACATCAATTCCATGAGTATAATAGTGGAATCTATAAGATACCACCTGATACCCTACATATCCTATCTTGTCTCATCTAAGAATATGTATGATGCCCTAACTAAACTCTTTTCAGTCAGAAACATTGGACAAGTAATGAGTCTAAAGAATGAACTCTGTGACATCAAAATGAATGATGATGACAACATAACATCATACTTTGTGAGAATCTCTTAGTTAAGAGATAAACTACAAGCTATTGAAGAAATCATTTCAGAGAAGGAAATGGTAAATATAGTACTCAATGGTCTTCCCAAGACATGGGATGCATTTGCCACAAACATGAACACAAGGAAGGAGTATCCCACATTTGAAGAACTTTGAAATTTTTTTTGCACAAGAAAAATCAAGATTTAGTGCAAAAGAGAAACCCCAAAAGAAATACGATGATCAAGCCTTCACAGCAAGGTTAAGGAATTTTAGGAATAAAAAACATTTTGTCTCAAAGAAGAGACCATATCAAGAGAAAGATATGTAAAAAATACAATGCTTCAACTGTCGAAAATACGGTCACTGCAAGAATCATTATCCAAAGTTAGAGAAAAGGAATGAAACACACAAAGAATTAGTTTCCGAAGAAAGGGAACCCTCAAAGAAGGCCAAGCAGGATAAAACATACTTCTTCTTCTAAGACAAGGTAACAATATTCTTCATAATGCTTGTACATACCTTGCACATCTATTTCTTAGAATATAAGATGTTCAAAGAGAAACAATACCTATGGAAGAATAACAAGATAAGGATTGCTATCATGATGAATATAAGTCAAGCAATACACATGAAAAGATGAAGTACATCAATAATCCTTGGTAAACATTCATGCAGAATCTATTAACATAAGAGAATATGGAAGATAATCCAAAATCATAATCAAACTTGAAGAAACCTAGAATAAGTAAAAACATAAATAAGTCAGCAATCAAGAGGAAACTAGAAAAAGGCTTCTGAGACTTTGAAGAAGGAAATAAGGATGCAGATGAAAGCATGGAGTCTCCTATATGGAGGGAGCCAATTATATAATTTCAAAATAAGATCATGCATTCATGCATGAAGCAAGGATTAGGAGGGAGATAATCCTAAATAATATGATCTATTGAGGATTATGATGTATTTATCATGTCCCCATCAATGGTAGTAGGCATGAAAAGAAACACATGTTCATTTTGACTTTAGAAGAAGTCTTGTTTGAAAAGAATCCTTAACATATCCTTGGTTTTCCATCCACATATATGATCCTATGATGAAAGGAAGAATATTCAAAGAATGGAATCTATAGAAAACTCCATAGACCAAAGAGCTAAACATAAACATGAGAAAGAACATGAATATTCCAAGAGAGAAAGAAAATCTAGAACAACCATTCATTATATCGAGAATCACAAGACTACTAGCTTGGTTTTAAACCACTAGAAGCAATCAATCATAAGAAATGAAAGTTCTGATGAAAAACAATGTATGAAAGACTTATGAATGGAAGCATTGTGAGATTAATAACTAGAGGTTCTCCCAGATGGAGGGACAAGACTATGATGATATCTTGTTCTGGTAGACAAACATACCTCTACCTGAGCCATTATATCATCTGCAATATCCATGGGTTGGCGTTTACATCAAATGAATGTAAGGATTGTTCTCCTCAATGGAGTAATTGAACAAAGAAGCATATATAGAGAAACCTCAAGATTTTGTGTTAAGGTCCTAGCTTGCACATAGGTAGATCAATGTATGCGGATGTAATAAAGGTCAATATTAATAAGGCCTTTCAATAAAATAGAATAAGGCAGATGTAAGAAGACCTAATAGAAGCTTCCGCTTCTAGAAGGATCTTCCTCTAGATGCTTCTCTTAATAGACATGTTTAGTATAAATAAGGGTCGAGGGTATGAGAACCCTAGCTTGGAGATCATTGTAACAGAGCGCTGCTCGATTGGAGGTTTCCCCCTTGAAGAGGCATGTGAACATTGTTTTCTGAATCAACGTGCTATTTCTATTGCTATTGTTATTTCTCTTTTGTGTATTGTGAAGATTATGCTGGATATTTTACTGTTATTCTGCCATTTCTAGCATTTTATTTATGTTCTGCATATTTTATATATCTGGTATATTGCAAGTGGTATCAGATCACTTTCCTTGGTAGAAATTGTGGGTATTTTTTTTGCAGGGTAGAGGTGTATCCCAACATCTTTAAGCCACAAAGATCTGTCATTATGTGCATAAACCTGCGGTTGAGGGATTCATACACGCAGGAAATACAAATGGTTCTTAAGCGCACATATGTTGGCCACCCTTGTAACCCCTGTTGGTACCCCTTCGAGTGGTAGCGCATCAGACAACACCTATGTACAGATCGGCCTAGATTTCCTAAAGCCCTCTTTAGATAAACCTATTGGTCGCCGAACTACTATAGTGTCACCGAGAACAACACTCGAGAAGATACTCTCTAGTACCTAGGTAGTCGGGTAGTACGACTAAGGGTAGGGTCTATCCTCCTTAGTTATTGCCCTGAGATATTGGGCCGAGTACTACTGTTGGACCCCGCACGTATATCAAAGAGCTATAGCACAGGGAAAACCCTTGTCTGTAGAACCCTTGAATACATAACCCTTGGGGAACATAAACATAAACATAAGCAAATTAAACCGGTGAGATCTATTATCACGCATCTATGTTCAGGTTGTTAAGTNGTCTGGAAATTGTTTCACCATTATTTGAGACCTATTCCATTAGTTCATCTATTCTCCCTTATCACATTCATCCATATCATTTTTCTGCAAAAATTTCTGACCCCGCCCACTCCATTTTAAGTTCACCCATCCTCATGGCCCATACCCGTAGCCAAGAAATAGAGTCTCACTTCAACACCTTGCAATATAGTTTCCTCGAGACCCAACAAGAAGTGCAACAACTCAGTGCTACTATTGGCTCCCATGATGCATCCATAAATTCATCTGTAAATGTAGTCGTGCAGTCCACAATGGCAGAATTCAAACACAAACTGACCACCCAACTTGAATCTGTCTTTGCATCACTTTGTACCAAAATCAAGATCCCTACCGATGACTCTTTTCCTGATGCACATAAAAAGACTGAAGGTGAAACTTCTTCCCATTCCTTTCAACCCCATCACTTTCAACGAGACATACACCTTCCGCGGGTGGATGTAACCAAATTTGATGTCTCAAACCCCACTAGTTGGGTCACCCAAATTGAACATTATTTCTCTCTCTTCAACATTACAGATGACTTGGCCAAACTCCGGTACAATGTTCTCCATCTAGATCAAGAAAGCTGGAAATGGTGGCAATGGAGGAAAACTTCTCGTCAAGGGCATATTGCTTAGACCCAATTTATGGCTGAGATTTATGAATTCTTTGACACTGACACCAACCATTTGGTCCATTTGAAAAAATTGAAGCAATCAGGCACATTAGAAGACTTCATAGCTACATTTGAGCGACTAGCTTTTCGAACAGAGGGCATGACTGATGCTTTCTTTTGAGAGTGTTTTATCAGTGGCCTCAAGGAGGAGATTCAGGCCCATGTCCTCATGGCTCGACCTACGACTTGGGTGGAGGCTACCAAAAAAGTTAAAGAAGCACAACAAATTGTTTCCTCTCAGAATCGTAAGCCTTCCTTTATCCCTCGCCCTAAACTAGTAAACCCCACTACTCCCTCCGCCCCATTAAAAATCCAAAAATTGACTAGGGATGAAATGGTTGAACGCCAACTCAAAGGCCTCTATTATAATTGTGATGACAAATATTTCCCAAGCCACAAATGTAAAGAACAAAATATTTTTATGGCCATCTCTGAGGATATTCCGGAAGAGGATGTTGACACTCCCCTTGTGCCCGAGTCACCAGAAATAACTGACATAAACCTTCCCTCTGACCCTCCTGAAGTGGAACCGATCATTTCCCTCAATTCTCTCACCGGATTCTCTGCCCCCCAAAACCTCAATTTAATCGGTTACATCAAGCACCAAAAGGTCATCATTCTGGTTGATAATGGCAGCACCCACAATTTTTTTCATCGCCACATTGCCCAAGAAACCCATTCCTACATCCATGCTGTCAACAATTTCCAAATCATGATTGCCAATAGTGGTTCTATGAAATGTGGCGGGCACTGTGAAAATGTGCGTCTCCAAATCGGTGACTACCACCTAAAATCCCATATGTTTGCTATTGACATGGGAAGTTGTGACATTGTGTTGGGTGCAGAATGGCTAAGGACTTTGGGTCCCATTCTCATGGATTTTCGTAACTTAACCATGCAATTCGACCAAGGAGGCCACCAATATAAATTTCAAGGCATCACTGTTGGTTTGCTTGAGGTTATCAGTTCTCATCGCATGGAAAAACTGCTCAAAAAAGGTCATTCTGGTGTCATTGCCCAACTCCACGCCATACAAGACACAAAGACCCCACCAGTTCCCCAAGACCTCCAAGCCCTCCTTTATAAACATCAAACGATATTTTCCACTCCCCAAGGACTCCCTCCTTCCCACGGTGTCCATGATCCGTCCATTCCCCTTGTCCCAGGAAGCCTTCCCCCCAATATACGTCCATATTTCCACCACTTTGAACAAAAAATTGAAATTGAAAAAATGGTCCAGGAACTCCTTATTGCCGGCGTCATCTGTCCTAGTACGAGCCCTTACTCCTCTCCGGTCATCATGGTACTGAAGAAAGAAGGTTCTTGGAGAATTTATTCTGACTTCCGTGCTCTCAACAAACTAACCATCAAAGACAAATTTCGCATTCCTGTCATTGATGACCTCATGGATGAATTGAGTGGCGCCCAATTCTTTACCAAACTTGATCTTCGCTCAGGCTATCACCAGATACGTATGAAAGAGGCCGACATTCCCAAGACCGCCTTTCGCACTCATGAGGGACACTATGAGTTTTTGGTCATTCCCTTTGGTTTGTGTAACACCCCCTCCACCTTCCAGAGCCTCATGAACCATGTCTTCTGCCCTTTTCTCCGTCATTTTGTCTTAGTTTTCTTTGATGATATCCTCATATATAGAAAAACCTAGACATACCATCTTACTCATGTGGATCAAGTTCTCCACCTACTCTCTCAGCACCAACTTTTCCTGAAACAGTCCAAATGTTCTTTTGGTGCCTCAGAAGTAGAATACTTGGGTCATCTGGTGGGAAAGGATGGCGCCAGGGTGGATCCAAAAAAGATTGAAGCTATGCAAGACTGGCCACACCCAAAGAATCTCAAAATCTTGCGTGGATTTTTGGGTCTCATAGGGTATTATCGCAAGTTTGTTAAGAACTACATAAATATTACAGCACCTCTCACAACTCTCCTAAAAAATAACTCTTTCACTTGGACTCCAGCAGCTGCTCAAGGTTTTCAAACCTTGAAGACGACCATGTGTACCACTCTGGTTCTAGCCCTTCTCGACTTCACAAAGACCTTTGTGTTGGAATGTGACACCTCAGGGAAAGGAATTGTCACTATCCTTATGCAAGAGGGTCGACCTTTGGCCTTCACTAGTAAGCAACTGTCTGAAAATAATCTGGGCAAACCCATTTATGAAAAATAAATGTTGGCGATTATGCATGCCGTTGAGTTGTGCCATCCATATCTCTTGGGGAAACGCTTCCAAATTAAGATAGACCATCAAAGCCTCAAGTAATTTCTGGAACAACACATTTCCTCCCAGGAACAACAAAAATGGGTGACTAAGCTCTTTGGATATGATTATGAGATCATTTACAAGAAGGGCAAAGACAATGTCGTGGCGAATGCACTGTCCTGGAAATATGAAGACGAAGGATCCCTTTTTTCTCTTTCCTTCATTGTACCCGATTGGCTCCAAGTTGTGCACCAAGAGAGGATTCTTGGGTGCAGAGTGTGACAAATTCTCGAAGCCCCGAAAGCTGAAGTGGATAACAATCATTTGTTGTGAAGAGCACATGGAGAGAGATCCAGAAGTTCAGAATCCTAGTGCTTCGAAAAGAAGACGACGTGGGTGGAGAAGATTTGGACTGTCAGATCCAGAGGGAGGTGTGGTGGAAATCCGTCAATTTTGGTCCAAACTACTCTGAGAGGAAAGTGAGTGCACATGAGTTAAAACTCCCAAACCCCGAAGAGTCGAAGTCAATAAGAGCCATCTGATCTGTAGAAGGACACACGTCAACTGATCGTGTACTTTGGGTGGAAGTGTTCCAGAAGAGAGCGAAGGTGGAGAGTTGAAACTTCTGAAGCCCAAATATTCGAAGAGGCTTGTGACCATTGATATGAAGAAGGATATGTGCCAACATATCGTGCATTTTT
>ML836592.1:12498-46808 GCA_009831015.1 Picea engelmannii | reverse complement strand
CCTTGAAAATGTTATTAAACGACCCCATCTGTCATGATCCATGTTGGCCTCCTATGCTGACCAAGTTTCCTTCAGACATTCCAAAGTTCGAGGCCAAGCCTAATGAAGATCCAGGAAAACATGTGACTACCTTCCATTTATGGTGCTCGTCCAAATCTTTGAGAGATGAATCCGTTCAGTTGTGCTTGTTTCAATGCACTCTCATGGAGAGTGTTGTGAAATGGTACATCGAGATCGACCACTCAAGATAGTCTACCTTTGGTGAATTGGCAATGGTTTTCTTAAACCATTTTCAATTACCTGTGAGATACGACACTGACACTGAATTGCTGGCTAACTTTGGGCATACAAAGGTAGACCATATCTCATATCACATCCGAGAATGGAGACGCCGTAAGAGTTTGATAAGAGTACCAGACCCACCATCATTCCTACTTGAATGGTTCCTTAAGTCTTTGGTACCTTAGTTATCCAAAGACGTAGCGATGTCAGGGTTATTTTAAGAAGAAGAAGCAATAATGAGAGCTCAACAAATAGAACGGATTTACTCTCAGTTTTGTTTACTTTACAAAGTCTTTCTAGATGCACTGTAGTTGATACTTGACAAGACCAGACAAAGATCTAGACCACATGCCGATGGTATTGTTGGTTCAACATAAATGAATCTTGTTGATCAGTTGTCAAATCAATTGCAACAATTGTTGATACAACAAACAACGACCAGGATGACCACTGGTTTGGCTGCTCCCCCTACTCAAATGTCAGATGTACACAGTGTGAAATCAACAAACCCGAAGCCCACCTAGCAGCCTAACGGAAAGAAGAAAAAATGAAAGAAGGGTAAGGGGGATAAGAAACCTACCAATAATGATGGTGGGGGAAACAAAGAAAATAAGAAGTCGAAGTATCCATGTAATCTTTGCATGGAATACCGTATGACTCACCAGTTCCCTTGGCTTGCAGAGGCCCAGAAGTTATTGGCACAACAACATCCTGCCGTGTTAACAAACCCATTTCCACATGGGAAAAATTTAACTCAAGCCTCTTTGAGTGCAGAAGGGGGAAGTCAGGGACCCCCTCCATCTTCGAGCAATCCTTCGTCTATGAATGTTTACATGATGAAAGTTAGCGTTGATATAATGACTAAGACACGCGACTATAGAATTACAAACACCTCTGAGAAGGTAAAAGAAGCCGAAAACCCACCTCCTCCTCTCTAGATTGAGAATATGCTGGGTGAAACAATGACATGCATCCCCAAAGGTGTGTTCAAGAAATATTCCCACAACCCAAACACAAGGGCCGCCCAGAACTTCTCTATGGTGGAGGATTTGTCTCAAACCCCTTGTGCGATGTCTTCTTTGGAAGTCCTCCAACGTTGTCCTACCCAGAGAAAGGCTCTGTTAGTTTCCTTAGGATCTGCTGAGACTTTTAATTCAGGAATGATAATGCTTGATACGACCGACTTAAAACCTCATCTTTCTTACCACGTGGCATTTTAGATAGTAGTGTCTTAGACCATGAAAACTTTTACTCGAAACATTTTATGCACGGTGGTTGATTAGGGTGCCTCGACATGTGTGATGTCTTTGGTGTGTTGGAAGGCCATCGGCCAACCCGTTTTGTCTCCCTCACCTACTATTCTTACCACTTTTGATGGTCATTCATTCCGACCACATGGAATCATCCCCTCTTTCCCCATGCAGTTAGGGGGGGAACCGTGTGTGTCGAGGTTGAAGTGGTCGATGCGTTTCTAGACTATAATATTTTGTTAGGAAGGAGTTGGACCTATGCTATGCAATAAGTGGTTGCGACAATTTTTTGGGTCTTTTTGTTTCAACGTGAGGGCCAAATCGTGTCCATTGATCAATTATCCTTCTCCTTTCCTAACCCTTCATTGGGGGTATCCATGGTCCCGATGATTGATAACCCTCAACCCAAAATTGTCAACGTAGGGGTTGGTTTGTTCCCACCTTTGATGGGTACCTTTGATCACCTGCCTCCGATCGACAATGTCCATTACATGTCAGCTATCCCCGACCATCCTAGGATCAAAAATTTTCAAATATCGTCGTTTTGCACGACTTACTTTCACGATCTATGGACTCTTCCATCCCCATCAACCATGATGGAAGGGACAAGGCACCATGGCATGGACATAACTTTGTTTGTGACAGAAGTTGCGTACTCTATAGTCCAACAAGCTTCCGGCAACCCCGATCCGACTCCCGCACAAGAGTTAGATCTGGTTCTTGAGCCTATTTGGGCTCAAATTTCCCTCACCAATACTCATTCTTTAGACTTAGTCTTTCCTTCAAATGAGGCAATTATTGAGGTAATGACCAGTCTAGACAGACCCTAGGATGATCTTCATCACACATCTTACTTCCTCCCAGAGTTAGGAAGAACTAAAGTAGGTGAATTCACTCTGACTATGATTGGAGATAAGGATTGTCCTATTAATCCCTTGGCTATGCACATTGTTTACATTGAAGGAAATATGTCAACCATTTCTCAAATGATACCTATTAATATCTCCAAAACCCCTGGCGTCATGGAGAATATCTTCGTCGGAGTGGACTGCTCCCCCGAGGAGATTCAAATATACTCGGATTTATTTAAATAATTTCGCGACGTGTTTTCCTAGTCTTACGAGGAAATGTCAGGCATAGATCCAAGAATCGTTGAACATGAAATCAAGACATATCCTGATGCTAAGATGATCTGGTAGAATCTTCATCCAGTTAATCCTAGGAAAGAAACAACTATTAAGGTTGAAGTAGAGAAACTACTCAAAGATGGTTTCATCTACCCTATCCAATTGAATCAATGGGTGTCAAATCCCATGCCAATTGAAAAAAAATAGGGTATGATTCATGTATGTATGGACTTCCATGATTTGAACAAGGCTTGTCCAAAGGATAATTTCCCCATGCCATTTATTGAGTAGATAGTTGATGAATGTGCAGGTTGCGAGGCCTTTTCTTTCATGGATGGATTTTCAGGATACAATCAGATACAAATCAAGCCCGAATACCAACACAAAACCGCTTTCATTTGTCCATGGGGTACATTCGCTTATCAGAAGATGCCTTTTGGTATGAAAAATGCTAGAGCTACTTTTTAGTAGGCCATGTCTTTTTCTTTCCACGATCTTAAACACATAGTAGAGGCTTATCTTGACGATTTAGCATCACAATCTCATAAGAGATCTGATCATCCCGCACACCTTTGACTTATCTTTGAGCGATGTCACTACTACCGGATCCGCTTGAATCCAAACAAATGCATTTTTTGCGTCACATCGGGTCATCTACCAGGTTTCATAGTTTTGACAATAGGGATCATGGTCAATCCTCTAAAGGTTGAGGTGATAGTTCAGTTGCCTACCCCGTGCACAATCCCTCAGCTTCAAAGTTTACAGGGAAAAACTAACTTTTTAGGACGTTTCATTGAAAACTATGCCGATATCACAAAGGGTTTCATGTGTTTACTGAAGAAGGATGTTCCCTTTCATTGGGATGAAGTTGCTCAATACCCTTTTAAAGCGTTGAAATGTGCCCTCACTTCTACCACTCTGCTTCGGCCACCTAATTATAATAAAGATTTCTTATTGTACTTGGTCGCTGCGGAGTCGATCATCGGTATGTTCTTGGTTTAGGAGGATTATTTTCTCTCAGAATACGTGATTTATTACTTGAGTTAGGGCCTGGTTGGATCGGAAATCTATTATTCCAATGTTGAAAAACTGGCGTTGCCAGTAGTCCATGTTGTCCAACGGTTCCGCCATTACATCTTGGTTTGTAAGACCACCATCATTGTCATTGTGAATCTATTTCAATATGTGTTGACACGAGTTGTAATCCATAGAAATATCAATAGATGGTATTTATCCTCCAGGAATTCGACTTTGATTTTGTTTCTTCAAAATCCAAAAAGTCGTTGGTCTTCGGGGAACACATATCGGAACTTCTGGTTGATTTAGGTGATGTTATACCCAAAGAGTCGCATATCAAAGGAGACATCTTTTTTATCACGTCTTTCGACCCCTGCTACAGAGATATACTAGTCTATCTCCATATTTTGAAGTGCCCCACCTCTACTTATCATGATGAGCGTTGTCATATATGCCATCAGGCCAAGAACTATCTCATACTCGAGGACACTCTGTATCATCGAGGTGTACATTGCATCCTTCGTCGGTGTCTCACTCATGAAGAAGAGGAAATCGTGCTTAGTGATTTCCATGCAGGAGCATGTGGTGGTCATTTGTCTTGGTTGGAAACAACCCAAATGATTCTACGAGCCAATTACTTTTGGCTGACATTAATCAAAGATTGTATTGAATCGGTCAAGAAGTGCCACCTGTGTTAGATCTTCTCTTGGAAGATGAGGGCACACCCCACTCCCATGTTTCCCATCATCATAGTTGGTCCCTTCACCAAGTGGGGGATTGATTACGCTACATGCAAACCTCCTTCCACAAGAGGGCACCGTTATATCATCGTAGTAGTAGAATACTTCACAAAGTGGGTCGAGGTTATGCCAACATTTAAAGATGATGGCGAGACAACAACTCTATTTTTGTTTAACCAGATAATAGCAAGGTTCAACGTCCTGAGAGAGATTGTCACTGACCATGGCAGTCACTTTCAGAAAAAAAACGATGTCCTATTTAACATAAAATATTGGGTTGAGGCAAGAACATTCATCACCCTACTACCCACAAGTGAATGGTTAGGTGGAAGCTGTGAATAAATCCCTTAAGACTATTCTACAATGAACGATCAATTCAGCCAGGTCAAATTGGCATTTGATGTTGTACTCGACATTATGGTCTTAATGAACATCTGTTAAGATTGCAACCAGTTTCTCACCTTTTCAACTCATTTACGGGCTGGAAGAAGTCTTACCTATAGAGTGCCAGATCCCGTCTCTAAAGTTGGAAGTACAGTTATTGCCAGACACTTCACCGCTTCAAGAGTGTTTATTGTATATTGAGCAGCTCGATGAGCAGCTTCAAGATGTGGCCTTGGATAACTAGTCTCACAAACAAAAAGTCAAGTGTCAGTGTGATCAGTTCGTTCATCCTCGAATTTTCTCTAAAGGCGACCTTGTCCTTGTCTATGACCAAGATAAGGATCGCCCAGGGGAAGAAAAGTTCAAACCCATGTGGTTCAGACCTTTCATCGTGAAGAAGGTTCTAAAGAAGGATTCTTATTTTCTGGTGGACTTTGAGGGAAATTCTTTGGTGGAGCTTAGAAATGGGCTCTACCTCAAGAAGCATTACTCATAGGTGGGTCGCCTTGGGTGACTTCTTGTAACATATGTATAGTCCTATACATTTTATTTTTAGTTTTTGTCTTTTTGGTTTTATGGACATGTCATTTTTTATGTCATCGTTTTCACTGTGTTAGATGTTAAGTGAATCAAAGGTGTTCATTGGGTTTGCGGATGACACTAGCCGGCAAAATCGGAGGCTTACTTCCGCAAATTGGGTGATTTTCAAACCTTAGGGCTAGTTGCTATATTTAGGAGGTATCTGTTTAGGTGACACCAAAAACAATGTCGTCAAATACAACATGGTCTTATAGTTTCTTCATGACACTTTGTCGCATGGTATCTCTCACCTTCAAGTCTACTTAGACACTCAGCTAGTTGTGTCCCAATTAAATGGGGTTTACCACGTTTACGATCCTACTCTACACTGATGGTTCCTTAGGGTACGTCTCTTAGAATGAATATTTGATAACATTACGTATATCCATGTTCCTAGGAGATTGAATCAAATCACAGATACTCTAGCTAATCATGTATTATATTGGAATATTGCACACATGTAAGAAAAAGAACACACATGCACATGTAAATACATTTGTAAACTAGATGTCATCCATAAGACATAAAAAGATGTAAATATCCATATATATATATAATATTAGAGTACATGGGTGGGTGCAAGTGCCTCAAGTCCAGTCAGAGTCAGGGGGCTTATGCCCTCAAAAATATACAAAAAGTTCTCTCAGCACATAAGTAGTCCATCCTAGCTAAGGGTGGGGCCTGTTGGCCCTTTTGTAGTGAACAATGACATTTGCCAAATGCCGGAAAAGATGGACCCAAGTCCATGGCACCACAAAAAAATGGGGTTGCATCGATGGTGGTAGATCCTTGATCTCTTCCATAGGGACTGTACGAGTGAGCACGATGACGTTCCGCTCTACCCATCTCAATACTCTCTCAACCTCTCTGGCTGGAGGACCCCCTACTGCCGCTGGTCCAATGACTACAGCTGGTCCTGCCTCTGGTTGAGGATCTCGCCTAGTCCTCAAGAGTTATGTTGGACACACTAGTCCCACATCTGTACATAACAAGTACATAAGTGTCAGATACTCTGGTTTACAAAAAAAATGATATATATAAAAAGACATAAAAATTAAATAACTTTGAAAAGAAAACTTACCCATCTCTCCTTGCTCCACTCTGGGAGGTACAAGCATGTCAGGATCCCTAGAAAAATTGATCCCAACATAGGGGTAGTCCTCTATCACCAGAATCTACCGTGCCCACCAGTCAAAAAACTTTTCATCAAAGGCCTCGTTGGTCCTCCCTCTCCCCTGTCACGACAATGACGTCTCCCATATTCATAGCACTGGGAGAGGGGCCTTGTGCCCTTGTATAGTATCTCGAGGACTGATACTAGGTACCCTCTCGAGGAAAAAGGAACACAAAATAGTTTGAAATCCGAAGTTTCGTTGCTCCCATATCCAACACTCTGTTACTTGTCTCTTCATGCAATCCAACATGGTGGTACTCTAGTCGAAAAGACATGCATTTAAGCATTGTACTGCACAATGCATGTGTGCTCGAGAGGCCTGATGTAAAGTCGTGGATCCAGTGATCCTCCCGATGAGTAAAACTATCACTTTGATTGATATGTTGTTGATATTATGTATAGGCACATGAGAACCTACTTTCTCAGTACCATCCTCACAATGGAGTCCAATCAACTCCTCAATGTTGTGATTCATGGGGGGAAAAGTATGCAAGTTGACTGGATCTCCTCTCCTAGAGAGACTAGTCAGGAAGTAAATTTCTTCAGTTTTTGGAGTCAATGACTACCCCTCAAGCATAAATTCCTTTGCGTCAGGATGCCAGTAATCTATCAAAGCATTCAACAACCTGGGTTGTGCCCTCATAAACAAACACTGGAAGAATTTTAGCAACCCACATTGTGATAAAACAACGACAGTAGCAGGGTCTTCTGAGACCAAAAAATCAATCTCCTCATGCTCCCTCTCTCTCCAATGAACATACATACTGCAAAATGACAAAGTCATGGAGAGTTAACTCTTCCATTTTTTATTTTTTTTCACATATTGGAGGGTATATGCGGGATGTAGTGGGTAGAGTCGTGTATGCACGCATGCATCTTTTTCCCTTCATGTGAGCATACAAATTTTTTCCTAGGACATCCCGTGTACATGTAGGGCTGACCCTTTTAAAGGTCAACACCCCCCCCCAAAAAAAAAAATGCAAAAAGGAAGAATGGAAATGCAAGACGGGCTAGTTTGTACTTGGTCCAAGCGGAAGTTCATTTTGTCCACTGAATATCCTGGAATCAACTCTTTTGGCAAAGGGGTGTTTTTTGACTTTTGGTCAATTCTCAATTTACAATGGTGATAATGAGCTGCCAATGTTCTATTTATAGACATTTTGGCCCCTTTTTGTCATTTTTTGGACCCTTTTGTCATTTTTTTTGGCTTGAAAATCGTTTACTATGGTTCTTGAGTTTCTTGGGGGGTGTTGTGATAAGTGTTACTTTGGGTATTGGAAAATGTTCTGAGAGTTGGGTCACTTTTTAAAGGTATTTTGGTAAAAAGTCATTTTTCAAACTTTGTGCATGTAAGATAGGATTCCACCTCCACTTGTTGCACCTCGTTGTCTTTTTTTCTTTTACATAGGACTGATCCCACTGAATTGTGACATGAAACCCTCACTCCTTCTCTAGAAGTGTCATAATTTAGTGGTATATCCTACCTTCACATGGATTCCCTAGGTATATCCTGGTTGCATTTCGGTGTCCATGCCATCGTTAATGATTATAGGCTCTGGAGTCCTTGTTAGTTGTTCCTAATTACGAGTTTTGAGCCTCATTTGCATGATTCATTATCACTCTTGACCTCAACCTCAAGACTCCCAAAAAAACCACGGGTCTTCTTTTAAGCTCTTTTCATACCCTCTAAATATGAAAATATTGTCGAGCGATCTTGTTGCCCTTCACGCTTGTTAAACTAAAATTTGAAGGCATGTCTGTCTAGTGGTAGTTTACCCCTTTTTTCAGTTCGGATGGTCAACTGTATGAACAAAGGTATACTGTAGGAGCCTCAGTTCTCTAGAAGAGTATTCTTAGGTATAGATTTAACCCATTTTCGGGCCCAAGGGACTAAATTTACGAAAAAGGAACCCCCATGGAGTCCATAGTTAAGCTCTTTTCAGACTCCCTAAAATTGAAAAGATGGCCGAGTGACCTTGTTTTTTCACAGTCGTTAAATTGGTCTAGAAGAACATCCTTTACTAAGTGATCTTGTCTTTGTCAAACTTGTTAAAATGTTTTTGATTAGACATCTGTTTGGTGCTAGTTTACCCCTTTTTCAAACCGACTAGACTACCTTCGAAAAACGTACCCCAATGGAGTCTCCTTTTACACTTTTTCAGACTCCCTAAAAATGAAAAACCGTTGATCTTACCTTCTCTGGGCTCGTTAAAATTACATCAAAGGAAGTTATCATTGTGTCTTATTAATCTCATTTTCATTCCTGCGTATTTGGCCTAATGTCATCTCCATGTTTCTCTCAACTGAACCATCTGAAGCATGCCTTATACGCAAGCCTTGTAGCATTTTGCCTCTATGTCTTGACACCTTGACCCATGGAGGATTTTTCCCGAGTGTCCTTTTCCTACATATGTCCCCTTTCTCTGAGAATAAATGTGTTCCTTGTGCTTGGAACTATTATGTCTGTGACACTCGGTCCTCCTTTGTAACGTAGCATTCTTTTATTTTTTTTCCAGCTTCCCAAAATTATTGAAAAAGACAAAAGAAATAAAATATACCCCAAAAAGAGGAAGGAAAAGTATTTTCTTTATGTTATCAACACAATGAGTCTCCCTTGGACAAAGAACATCCTTCCATTTGTTTGTCAAGCTCTAGGATTCAATATGACCTTAGGACATTGTTCTCGCTACATAAAGTTGTGTCCTCCTCCATTTGGTTATCCTTCCAAACATTTGGAGAGTTTGCGCTACCTCCTGCATCATGAACTTATGTCAATGCCATGCTACCTGGGTCTCATATTTTGTGGTTCTTATGTCCAAGGGAAGTTTTACTAAACTTGATTCTTCCCTTCTATAGTTTGTCTCATGTCCTCATGCCTAGCCACCCCGAAAGACCAATCAAGTCCTTGTTCGAAATCAATGAAGTTCTCTGCACTAATCATAGAGATCCTCTTGTTTGTTCCTAATGAGCCGTTGAATATCTCTGGGTACTGAAGTCGTACACTGATATTACACTCCTACCTGAGTTTTCAAGATTTTGAAGTTGTTGCTCAAGCTCTGAAGACCTCATCTCCAACCATGAGGCATCATTGGCTTCTTGAATATGGATACCACACATGTATATCTTTTGATTTTGAGATATAGATCCTCTGTGTACTTCTCGTGGCTACATTTTATATAGTTATATGACATGGATCTGCAGTTTATTTGATTGGAAGCCATGATTTTATTTCATCGTGAGCATCGGTATGCCCGCCCTGGTGAGACAAATTTGATATTTTGCAGATGGCACCTCCTAAACTATGGTCCTTGGGCTCACTCGTTTCATACATTGGTGAATATTTGTAATGTATTTTGGCCATCAGATGCTCTTCTGACCAATCACATTAGGGGACATCTGTTATAACCCTAAATTTCACCAGACATGAATAACTGGCATAAGGCCATCTAAATTTCTATCTTTTCCAAGCCATCACTGAACAACTCTTCTAAAAACCATTGTTTTGAAGGTGTACGTTCCCTGCACCACTACTTCCCACGTACATATGCTTGTTGCACCACTACAGCCCGCGTACACTCACAAAATATCTAAAAAAATGAAAATTGCAAAGGGATACATGTTTCTGGGCCATTAATTAACCATTTGACTTCCCATAGCCAGTCACCCCAACCGTTACTATCTCTTTTGTCCTATAAAAGAAGGGGTTGGGGTCCTATTTCAGAAAGAAGCATGAGAGCATAGAAACTCTACCCATTTCCATATTCCCCCTTTGCCCCAATATTCGACAACCACATTGTGAGTTTTAGTAGTTGGTGCATTATGAAGAGGAGCCCATGATCGAGTTTGAGGAGTAGTGTTGATCTCATTGTAAATAAACTTTGTGATTTTAATAGAAGGAATACGTTTTCTATCTCGCCATATGATGTGTCCAATCTCTATATTTGAGTTATGTTGACATCTAACCCATTAATTTGTATATGAAATGCATGTTCATATCTCTTTGTTTGTCTATATATGAATGCAGGTCAGCCTTTGGAGGATACTTGTAGTCAAGGAACAATCGAGCACGAAAGGATCGACACCTGACGTGGAGGTTAAGGTAGAGTTACTGGATCTTTTTACTTTGTATTTCATGCGTGGATGTGGGGTACAGTCGGGGCAGTTATAAAAAGTAGGAGACTTTTAAATGGTTAGATTTGCCTACATGTTGAACCCTAGTGTAGTCCATAGGGGGTTTCCCCCCTATAAGCACCATAGTACTTCTAGTATCTTCAATTCCCAATCATCCATGTTGACATTGTAGATCTTAGTCAGAGAATTTTCCAAAATCTTATTGAAAGCTTCTATTATTCCATTTTCCTGAGGGTGGTATGGTGTACTCTTATGGTGATAGACCTCAAACTCATCAATCATAGCCTTGATGGTATTATTGATAAAATGAGTGCATTGTTCACTGATCAAAATCCTTGGACATCCAAATCTAGAGATCACTTGCTCAAACAAGAACTGGGTTGTTGTCTTTGCACTACAATATTTGACTGGTGTTGCTTCTTCCCATATTTGTAAGTATCTAGTTGCAGTAATGATATATCTATCTCCTAAAATTCTTTTCAGTGGATTAATAGGTCCCACAAAATCTATTTTCAATTTTTCAAATACCTCCAAAGTCACTTGTGGTCTTAGAGGCATCTCATCCCTTCTGTTGGGTTTTCCAACCCTCTGATAGACATCACATTTTTGGAAATATTCCTTGGCATATTTATGGAATGTTGGCCACCATAATCCTACGTGCAATACCTTTTTCATAGTACCTTTTCCTGCATAATGTCTTCCAACTATACCTTCATGATCTTCTCCCAAAATTTTGGGCCTTTTGTGTTCTAATACACACCTTCTCAAAATGTTTTATGTGCCCATATTGTATAAATGTCTTGCAATAAGTTGATAGTCTATAGCTATGACTACCATATTTTTATTCTGTGTAGTGCTAAACTCTTGTGGTGCAACCCATGTACTTAGGTACTCAATAATATCAACAAAGTGTTCATCAACTACCTGTACTGAAAATAGCTACACATCAGGGAAGTTTTCTTCCAGGTTAGTAGGTTCCTCTCCATTAGTGAACCTTGACAAGTGATCGGGTCCTACATTCAACTTCCCTGCCTTGACTATCACTTCAAAATCAAATTCCTGGAACAACAATACCCATATACACATCCTCCCCCCCAACACTGGCTTGTTGACTAGATATTTGAGGGAAGAATGGTCTATGAACATTTTAAAGTGTTTACCTAGTAAGTAGTGCCTATACTTATGAAGTGCATATACCATGGCTAGGCATTCTCTTTCTGTTTTTTTTTAATTCTTCTTTGATTCTGATAATTTTCTTCTTGCAAAGGATATAGGATGGTCTAAGTCCCCTGCTCTTGACTACGCCAAAATTCCTCCAAGTGCTATGGCTGATGCATCTACATCCACATGAAATGTCTTTTCCCAGTATTGGAACACTAAGATTGGTGTTGTGACCATTTTTTATTTTAATGTGTCCAATCCTTGTTCACAGTCCTCATTCCACTGAAATCTAGTGTCCTTCTTTAACATTTTTTCCATTGGTGCAGTAATCTACGCATACCCCTTTATAAATTTCATGTAATAGCCTGTATTTCCCAGTGTTTCTCTCAACTACCGCACTGATTTTGGTGGTGGTAAATTTGCAACGACTGCAATCTTAGAAGGATCCACTTGTAAATCTTGTTTACACACAATATGTCCCAACAATATTCCAAAAGGTGTACCAAAAATGCATTTCTTGATGTTCAATGAGACCTGACATTGTCTTCATCTTTCCAGCATGAGTCTTAATACTTCTACATGATATTTTAGCAGGATATATACATTCCATTCATCCATATATACTTTTAGAAACAGATGTATGAATTCCTTAAAATTAGCTATGAATACTCTTGAAAATATGGCTGGTGCATTCTTCAGCCCAAATGGCATGACTGTATATTGGCAAGATCCCCATTTTGTAGAAACAATAGTCTTATACCTATCCTCTGGAGATATTTTGATCCATTGGTAACATGAGAATCCATCTGTAAATAAATATGCATCCTGGCCTCCCACAGTCTTGAAGACTTCATCTGTAAAAGGGGTAGGAAAATGGTCATGTAAGAAAGCATCATTCATTTTTCTAAAATATACACAAATACTTATCCCCCCTTGTTTTGTTTCTTGGACTACCATAAGACTTATCCATTCATATTCCTCTACTGTTTCTATGATACCAACTTCCAACATTCTATCAATTTCTACTTTCACTTTCTACTTATATACTGGATTCAGTATGTAAGGTCTCTGCTTGACAGGTCTTGCCTCAGGTTTGAGAGGTACCTTCATCTAACCTAGCTCCCCTACTATGCCTTTCATCTCTGTCAAGGCCGTTGGAAAGAGGTCACTCTATTCACACAATAGCTATGTTATTCTTTCTACTATTTGTTCATCCCAATAGTCTCCAATACTTGCCATTTTAGGATTGTCAATTGTCCCAATGTTGACTTTCTTCACTTTGATTGGTGCATAAAATAGTTTTTATTCCATATATGGACCTTCCACCTCTCTTTATCCTTCAATCTCTATAATTTGAATATTATGTGCATCTTCTTCCTCTGG
This sequence comes from Picea engelmannii, assembly GCA_009831015.1. NCBI lineage: Eukaryota > Viridiplantae > Streptophyta > Pinopsida > Pinales > Pinaceae > Picea > Picea engelmannii. The sequence continues at coordinate 33,580 of ML836592.1, read as the reverse complement.
TGCTTTCTCTTCCACATGATAGCATGAGAGTAACTCTTTAACTATTTGTCAGTTCTGTTGTTGATGTTCTGTCAAGATTTCAATTTCTAGTTCATCAATAAATATCATTCTCTATATCATCTTCAATGATGAATCCATGTTGGGGTTCTCATGTTCAAATGATAGGTTACTACAAAATTATGTTGTAAGCCTGTCCACTCTATAGTACCTCTGCACATCTTCTGGTCTATATACCAGTTCCCTCGAATTCCTTCCAATGTATGGATAAAGTGATGAGGTCATTCCTATGGTGGTGTCATTCTCAACTGTGACTTGCACTTATCTAAGTGTTCAACTAGTGTTCCCTTTCCATCATACCTATGCATTTTATTTCTCCCCTTCTCTTCTCTAAATCTAATGCATAGTAGTCATTTACATTGATACTAATCATGCATTGTTTCATTGTGTGCACCCCACCATATTTCAAGTGTTGCCTAGAGTGCAATATCTAGGGATAAGAGCCTCTAATTTTCTAATACTTCCTCTTCATACTTTTTCATAAATTCCTCTAAGTCATTTACCCCATGAAAACTGGGAGGTTATTTTATCTCTATACCAACCCATCTTATTGCGCACCTTCTTATGGAAAATTCATGTAATCATTTTTGCCAATTATCCAAACCTGTATCTAAGTTAGAATCATATGATGTAATTCCTCTCTAGCTGAGTACCCCATCTATAGTTGGGTTAACATAATCCTCTTCTCATGCGGTGGTTTTGTACAAATGGTTTATTTCCTCCAGGTCCAAACAAGTGGGTTCTACAAACATTTCTCCTTATGAAGGATCTAATGGTGCAATGAATCTATATTCACTTGATTCAATTGTCTTTTTCCTTGTCTTTAGTTTGATTATGTCTTGGTTATCAAATTCCCAATCTAATCCAATCAATGTTGGGTAAGGTGGTGTGCCATCTACTATCTCTATTACCTCAAAATATTCCATAGTGAGCACTCCATAAAAATCTATTGTCACACCTTTAAGACTTCCAGTTGGAAACACTTTGTGTTGATGTGCTAATTTCAGTTGGACAGGTGAATAGCCTAGTGTGGGTTCTCCCATACACTGCCATGTTTTCTTAGGTAAGAAATTTACTTCAGAGCCTAATTCCAATATAATATCACCCATATTAAAATCCCCAATGTTAGAATTTAGTCTAAATTCCCTGCTTGTCCTTCTTCTTGTATGGATATGATTAACTATTTTCTGCTCTAATTTCCCTTCTACCTCTATGTTACATATATCTAGAAGATTTTGTAATATCTTAACAGATGATGGATCATTCAATATCTTAACACAGGATTGCAATTTTTTTTTTATGTTACTTACCTTCTCTAAAGGTTGTGCATCACTTGAATGGTCCATTGAAGAGGGAATTTTGTACGTTGGTAAGTTCTAAGTGTGTTGCACAATTGATTTGGACTCCACATTATGCTTGAGAGAATCTTGTCTGGCCTCCTTGAATGTTTCCTTTTCGTTTCATGCATCAAACTTCTTATGTCGGTCAATATTATTCTTAACACATTGGTGTTGCGTTCGATCTTGTTTTACTGTGTCAATTCCTGTCTTGGATCATCCTCGAGTGACTATATTGATGTTTGTCCCATCATCCCCGAATTCTATAGAAATCCACTGGACTTTCTGGCTGTTTTGATTCCTTTTGTCTTGGATCTTTCCCAAAAGTGTTGGACAGTATTCTGTATCATGGTCCACTGCAAGAAAATACATACATGTCACTGGTGGAAGTGGATAATCCCTTCCATGATGTCCTAGCTATTAGAAGTTGTGGCACATTATTGGACCTATACCTCATCCAAATCCTCCTCTAACTTGTGCTTTTCCAATGTATCCACCTTGATATCCTCATGGTGTATTGCATCGACGTACCTGGTTATACTACGCAAGGTTATACTATGGTTGTGCATTGTTATATTATGGTTGTGCATTGTTGTATTATGGATGCGCATTATTGTATTGTGGTTGAGAATTGTTGTATTGTTGTTGTGCATTGTTTTATGGTGGTGGTACCTAGTTGAACTAAGGTGCATATTGTCTTGTCATCATTATTCTTTCACCCTATACATATCTGAAGTTCTTTCTCTCATAAGCTCCATCGTCCTACAATCCTTATCACCATGACCCATTGACTTGAAAAAATTGCAATATGAATGTTTGGGTATTGTCTTATACTTCTGCATCATTGGAAAATGATATGGATCATGTCCATGCATTTTACATATGTCACACCATGGTCCTCCTATTGGCAAAGGGTTTGGTACTCATGTTTCCATATACTGCCCAAAAGTTGGACATTCATTCTTATGGTGTCCTTTTGTCATGCATGTGGTACACCAAACAACTTCTCTTTTCTCTTTTCCCTTATTTTGGTTCAGTTCAAATATTAAGTTCCTCATATACTCCTTCAGCTCCTTTATTGTTGGATCTATCTTCTAATATTGGTTCTCTTCTAGTTGTAAGGCTGTCTACAAAGCCTTTTCCTGAGTTTGGAACTTCTATTGTCTTAATGGGTATTTCAAATGTGGTAATAGTGAGTTCACAAATAAGTTCCTATGTTGCATGTTAGTAATTGCATACTTCAACTTGCCTTTCAAATGTTTGAACCTATTTTCAATCTCCCAAACAGACTCACCTAGTTTTTTCCTTATTTCAATCATTTCATTCATATACTGGTCCTCTGAGATGGGCTTCTAAAATTCGTTTATCAATGGTGTTTTCACTTCTGAAATAGTCCTTGTTACTCCTTGTGTATTGTTTACATATAGACTCATGTACCGGTATAGTGTGTGGTCTTGTAGTGTGATAGATAACTGCATGAGATTTGTGTCCTCATTTGTGATCTTATTTTCTTCTTGGATCTTCTCACATATGAATAAGTGATTTTCAGGGTCCTCTTATGCCTCCCCCCGAAATTATGGTAACCTGATTGTGGGATCATGTCCAACCATTTTGAACTGTGTTGAACTACTAGCTATGCACGGTGTAGATATTTAACCGTTACTTCCTAAACTAGATCCTCTAATTGTTGCTCCTTTAATGGATGCATTTCATGTTGTCTTTCTTCTAGTAAAATTCAGTTGTCTAAACATTGGTGTTCTTTTTGGTGTGTTAGTTTCACATGGGGTTGTAGGTTCCACACTAATGTTGATCCAGATTGGAGTTCTTCCTTTTGTTTTTTTCCTTTGGACCTCTTGTTTTCCTTTCATATGTTGCGCACAAAATTTCCTCAATCTTCTCCACAGCTCAAAGATCCTCTACCTCTTCCTCATCACTTTCTAGACCCTCTCTATTAGTTGTGTCTCTCTTCTTATTATTCATCTTATATTGGTAGGCTACTCCACTGCGCGTCTTTCCATCTTTTTCCATTATCTTCTTTATCTGATATTTCTCCATCATTATTGGGTCCATGGCCTCCTTATTCTTTCCCTTATCCATCTCTTCCTCCATTTCTCAACCTCTTCTCATTGCTTCCCCCCTTCCCCCATGAACGCGAGGAAATTTAAATGTTTGATTCCATGGTCATCACATCATTTTTATACAATAAAATCTTAATTGAAGTATACAATGATCTAATACACCTACCTTTGGGACCCTTTAGAAAGTCCTACTCTACTGCGTTGTAGGACTTTGCAATATCTACTAGAAATTCAGTGATAAACCATGCAACAATACTGTCTAACCATAAATCTATTGTGTGCGTATATTTGTTATTAACGTGTTGTAACTGCACAATCTCCACAGGATTCCACTCCAGTTGTATGATTCAATTTGGTGGGTGGTTTTGTTTTAATCTCAATAACCACTCCTGCAACAAATGTGGGAAATCACAAAAAAATACCTCATGCAAGTCGCTAAACACATATTTGTCCAGATATTTACAAGGTGTTAACATAGGGTTTATGTTTTCCTTCTGCGTAAACTTGAGTTCCTTCATTTTAAACCATCTTTCGATCTCGTCCTTTGTTGGATTCCATGGACTGGACATTCCCTTCTATACTTTCATTCTCTGCATGTTCCTTCCACGGATCTCATCCACTCAATCCTATGCAGTTCAAGCCTACAACATAACCATTTGTTGACTTAAATATTCCTTTCACTTCTTGGTGTGACCCAGGTTCATATCTGTACAAGTTTCCAAACAAACGCCCTCCTGGTAAAACATAAGGCAATACTACATGTAGTACATGTAGCATAGTCTCACCCGAGATAGCTCTATGGGTGTATGAATGCTCAAGTATATTATTTCTTCTCTCTATGAATTAAACTTTTGAAATTACTAAGACAACTGAGAGGGGGGGTGAATCAGTTGTTACTGTGCTTAAACAATTTATGACTATTCAAATAATTTTAATCTCTTTCAAGTGACCATCAATATTATACAAGATATGAACACCAAGAATAATGAACATCAGTCACATATAAGATATACACAGAGACATATTTTTCATGAGGAAAACCATAAAGGGAGAAAACCTCTTTTTTTTTTTAATGATAGAAAGTCTTTTAAGTTATGTACATCATCTATCCTTGAGAACCAACTCAATGTGAGGCTACTACCTCTGTTTTACAAGCTCCAACTTGTTGAGAGAACCAACTCTTTGGTTTATCTAGCACCCACTAGAAGGAATCACCAACTCTTGTGTGTTCTAGCATCGACTGGATGGAAGCACCTACTTCCACTTATACAAGCACCAACTTTCATACAAAAAACTCGGTGTTTTCCTGAGCACCACCCTGCCACCCTATTTTTCTAGCCACAACTAGATGGAAGATACAAATTCCAATATTCAAGCACCAAATTGAATATTAGAGGACCACATTCCTCCCTAGCACCACCCAACCTCCCTATTTATAAATAAATGAATGAATAACTAGAAATACAGATATATCAATGCTTACCACTTCTCCTTTGTTCTGCAATTCTTCTCTTCTTCATAATTCTTCTTCTCTATTTATCTTTTGTTTATCATTTATGGGTTTGATATCACACTGTGCATTCTGTAATTTTCCTTTCTCCTAGTTTACTTCATTTTTCAGTCAAAACTGCTAACCACGCTCAGTCACATCATTTCCATTTTATGCACACAAACCTCTACAGTTACAACTCGAATCTGCTCGAGCAAAAATGCCTCAGCACCTGAATCACCAACCGTACATGAATCATGATTTAGTTCAACTAATTAAATCATAACTAATTAGTTAATCTTGAAGAGAAACAATAGCCCTTCGATCATATTCCTAATTAACCTGCATCGTTGTATTACAAACACTAGGTCTCGTGATTATCTCATATGCCCACTAGTTGTGACCATGAGCTAAACAGAACTTCATTTCACGATTTCGCATTTCGGTATTCTTGTGATGAAGGGTCTCGATACTTTAATTCACGATTTTTAAAACCCTGAAAAATGAGCTTAGCTGAACTCGATCCTTCCCTTCTCGTGACCACAGGCTACGCCAAAATGCTCTTTGCAATTTCGCATATCGAAAATCTTGTGATGAGATGTTTTGACTCTCCCAAGTCACAATCTCTAAAATGGAGCTTAGTTGGGCTAGCTCCTTCCTCCAGCCTTTGACGATGTGACCTTGTCTATGACCATGGGATAGACCTTATCATGATTTCACATATCGTGAGTTGGAAGGTTAGAGCAATTCCTTCCTTTGACTTTCTAGTCAGCGAAATGTTAATCCCTCGCCATGTGTCCCTCTTGGATCAACGGTCAAGATCTTATCATTATTTCACAACTTCACAGGCCTTCATCATTCCTGATCAATGGTCCACGATCTCCCTTTGATCAACGACTTAGATTAAGTCATGGTTTCTCATTTCACGATTTCAAAGGATAGAGAACCTCCTTTATTTGACTTTCTAGTCAGCAAAATGCCAATCGCTCGACATGTGTCCTCTGCATCCAACATTCCACAACATGCCTCGATCCAAAGGTCTAGATCAATCCTCGATCTGATAGCCTAGATCATTTCAGGATTTCGCATATCGCAAGTTCCCACACCATGCTTTGTTTACTCCTCCAGTGTTCAAGTCAGTGAAATTCTAGTCACTCCTATTTTAATTCATATATGATGGTCATCGAGAATTATGAATGGGATCAAATGATCATTGTTTCTCTTCACTGTTGATCTTTCCATTTCCATGCCATTATTGCTGCGCTTATAATCTTGATGATATTTTCCATCAATGACAAACACGCATACTCTGCCTCTATTTGAAAACATGCCAACAATCTCCCCCCTTTGGCATTGATGGCAACCCCTTGAAGAACATCCAACTATACCATTGTTTCCTTGACTATACCACTGTAACATCTTTGAAATTACCACAATTTCTCTCCCTTTTACATCAATTTCAAAGATGACACATACTCCCCCTGAGCTGTTGCAGTACATCTCAAAGATATCATAAATGTGACAGGCACATACTCCCCTTGGAAACTATGTACGAAAGAACCAAAGCAATGTTCACCAAAAAAAATAACCAATATTCAATAAGTACTCCCCCTGACAAGGTGGACATATTAGACAAAGGAGTATATAACCCCTAACTTTTGACGAAGATATCCAAAAGGTGTTGTTGTTAACAGTTTAGTAAAGATATCAACTATTTGTTCTATGGAAGGAATATAATGCAGTTGAACAACTATGTTTGTAACTTTTTCTCTGAGAAAATGGTATTTTATTGGGATATGCTTAGTCTTGGAATGGAGAAAAATACTCTTGGAGACACTAATGGCACTGGTGTTATCACAGTGAATTGCAATTGGATTGGTATAATTTACCTTCAAATCTGCAAGAGTTTGGATCATCCATAAAATATGAGTGCAACAAGCAGCCAGAACAATGTACTCTACCTCTGTAGTTGATAAGGAAATAGATCCCTGCTTCTTACTAATCCATGCTACCAACAAGTCACCAAGGAATAATTCACCTCCACTAGTGCTCTTTCTCTCATCCACACAATTTTCCCATTCTGCATCTGAATAAGAAGTTAACTGAAAATTCTGATTTCTTGGATACCACAGACCATAATTCATTGTTCCCTTCAAGTATTTTAATATTCTTATTATAGCTACCAAATTAATTTGTTTAGGAGCATACTGATAACGACCTACCATTCCAACAACTTGCATTATATTAGGACGAGATGTTATGATGTACAAAAGACTTCCTATCATTGATCGGTATGTCCTTTGATCAACATCAGGTGAAATATCATCTTTACTGAGATTGCAATCGACCACCATAGGTGTACTAACAGGGGAAGAATCTTCCATTTGAAACTTCTTCAACATCTCTTTCAAGTATTTTTCTTGAGTGATAAAAATTCTTGCAGAACTCTGATTTACTTGCAAACCAAGAAAGTATAAAAGTTCACCTATCATGGACATCTAAAACTCTATTTTCATAAAGTTATCAAACCACTAGACATAGGATTCATTAGTACAACCAAAAATAATATCATCTACATAAACCAAAACAACTAGAAAATTATCACCTTAAGACTTAATGTAAATATTGTTGTCAACATTACCTTTCTTGAACCCTTTGTTTTGTAAAAATTTGTCCAGTCTATAATACCAAGCGCATGGTGATTGTTTAAGTCCATATAAAGCCTTCTTCAGCTTGCAAACATAATCAGGATTATTTGTCAATGATAATCCTTCAGGTTGCTCCATATATACTTCTTCCTCTAGATCTCCATTAAGAAATGTTGACTTAACATCCATCTGATAAACTTTAAAGTTCTTATGACTTGAGTATGCAAGAAACATTCTGATGGCTTCCAATCTTGCCACTGGTACAAAATTTTCATCAAAGTCCTGACCTTCAACTTGTGCATACCCTTTATAGATCAATCTGGATTTATTTCTAAAAACTTTTCCTTTTTCATTCATTTTATTCTTGAATACCCATTTGGAACCTATTACATTCTTATCTTCGGGTCTAGGAACAAGATCCCAAGTATTTTTCTTATCAATTTGATCAAGCTCTTCATTCATAGCTCTAATCCAATCATCATGTTGGCTGGCTTCATCAAACATTTTAGGCTCAATCATAGATAAAAAGGAAACATGAGATTTTTGTGAGTCTTTAATCAATTTCCTTCTTGTCTGAACTCCTTTATGTATATCTCCAATTATATGATTTTTAAGATGATTCTTTCTCACAATTCTGAGAGGTGATTTTTCTTCTTTCTGTTGATTTGTGTTAGTCGAAGTATTCGTATCTTCATTTGATTCAGATTCTTCTCTTTTTTATCCTTGGACCTGTTCATCTTCATCTTCAACTATATCTTCTGTGCTTGGTTCAACACTGCTTACATTTCGTACCGGGATTTCTGCATCAACTTTTATGTTGTTACAATCAACCAATTTATGTAGCCTCTTATTGTAGCATTTGTACCCTTTACTGTTTTTAGAATAACCTAAGAAGATACCTTCATCAACACTATCATCATATTTCCCAATATTTTCATTATTATTCTTGATATCACATTTGCTCCCAAAGACTTTAAAATGCTTGATTGAAGCAGGTCTTCCAAACCATAGTTCATAAAAAGTCTTGTCAGTGTGTGGCGTGGGATGAGCTTTGTTAAGGATATGAACAGTTGTATGGATTGATTCCACCCAATATGTCTGAGCAATATTCCTTTCATTCATCATTGAACTTGCCATCTACTGAACTGATCTATTCTGCCTCTCAACTACTCCATTTTGTTGTGGAGCTCTTGGAATAGTGTATTCTTGTCTTATTCCATGTTTATCACAGAACTCTTTGAAGTTCCAGGAACTAAAATCTCCTCTTCTATCAGAACTTACTGCCTTCAATCTTTTTCCTATTTGATCCTCAGTTAGAGCCTTAAACACTTTGAATTTTTCAAATGCTTCATATTTTTCCTTCAAAAAGGAAACCCACGTCAGTCTAGAATAATCATCAATAATCAACATAAAATATTTTTCTTTTCCTGTGCCTTCTTTTCTTGATGGTACACATAAATCCATATGTACTAATTGGAGAGGTTTTTTCTGTTGAAGGAAATTTTTTAGATTTGAACTGAGTGGGAGTAAGCTTTCCTATCTGGCAAGGTTTACAAACAGAGTCATATGGCTTTGATATCTTTGGAAGATATTTTACAGCCCCGTTGTTTCTAATCTTGATTATATGATCAAAATTTAGGTGTCCAAGTCTCCTATTCCATATCCAACTTTCATCATATTTTCTTAAGTGACATTCTTCTTTTTCTTCTTTTAACACATAGACATTGTTTTTTGTTCTTATCCCTTTTGAAACCAGTTGTCCTGAATTCAAAGACTTTATTTTACAATCTTTAGAAGTAAAAGAAACTTCACATCCTTTGTCACAAACTTGACTAACACTTAGTAGATTATGTTTCAGACCATCTACAAACAACACATCTTGAGCTTTTCCTTTGCCATTGCTCAGGATTACCATTCCTTTACCTTTTATTTTTTCTGGTGCATCGTTTCCAAAGGTTACATTCCCTGATTTGTTTTCACTTAGAGTTAGAAACTTACTTTTGTCTCCATTCATATGCTTGGAACATCCACTGTCAATATACTAGGGATTGTTTTGTCTTTGGGCTGATAACACTAATCTGCACTAGTCATCTTCTTTCTTCTTCCAAACCTTGAAATTTTTAGCAGTAGGATTCAGATCTAGCAGCTTTATGTCCATAATTATGGCAGTTGTAACATTCTGGTTCACTAAATAACATATCATAATGATTTTTATGCTCATAAATGTTGTTATGTTTCACCTTTGTTCTTCTCCCATTCATCACATGATTTATAATATGTGATTGTTTGTTGCTTGGCTGTCTCAATATTTGTGGTGCCAAATAATTATTCCTTGAAAAACTTGATTGCTCATATATAAATATTAAAGAACAATTTATAGCTTTGTGACCAAAGCTAGAATAGAAAAAACAATATCCATAGAAAAATCCTTTGTACCTGGTAAAAGACTGTCTTCTTTGAGTGGATCGATTTCTTCCATGCTGATAGTTTCTTTGATCTACAAATTTGTTTCTGGTACTTTTTCTTTCATTCCTTCTTGGTGGCTCATTTTCTTTCTTTGTTTCTACAGAGTGGTTGTTGTCAATGATTGTAGATTTGACAAACTTTATGGGTTCTGTATTACTTGGATGATCACTACTTTATCCTTCTTCATAGCCCAAACCATCTTTCAACTTTGGATTCCTTTGTTGATTTAGAATGGAAGTTAATTCTTCTTAGGCTTTAATACTTGACAGATTTTGGTGATACAATGCCTTAAACTTCTCCATTTCTTTTATGGATTTTACTATCTCTTCTGATAAGGCTTCACACCTTGCTTTCTTCTCTAATAATTGTTCTTTTAGAATGTCATCTATTTTCTTTGCCTCTTCTAACTTCAATTTTAGTAGAGCAAAGTCTTCATCAGGGTTTTTATCATTCATTTTAAACTGCATCAACAATTGTTTTTGTTTTCTCTTTTTACATCTAAGTCTGTTAATTTATTCCAAAGCACTGATTAATTCACCTTCCATATCCACCATAGCTTCTTCATCATCCATTTCACCTTCTAAATGTTCATCACCGAGATCTCCCATAGCCATAAGAATAAAATCTTTCACTTTGTCTTCACATGATGAATCATTATCTATGTCTTCTAAGGAGTTGTCATTGTTTGCACACAAACTTTTCTTTTTACTATATTTCTTAAATTTGTATTTCTTTTCATCATCAGAGTTCTGGTGCTTTTTCTGGTGAGGACACTTAGATGCAAAATGACCTATATTACCACAATTAAAACATTTAAAACGGAGATTGCCTTGATATTTTCTTGATCCTTTCTTTAACCTTCTCACAAATTTTGCCTCAATATCATCTAATTCTGAATCAATATTCTTGTCTGCTTTAAAGGATGCTTCTCTAGTAATGGATTTATCTTTGCTAATTTTGATTTTATATGCAGTTAGAGTTCCTAGGAGTTGATCAATGGTTAGAGTTTTAATATCATTTAGTTATTCTATTGCATAGACTTTTGAATTAAATTTATCAAGCAGAGATCTTAAAATCTTATGAACTAAAAATGATTCTTCAATTTTCTCACCAAGACCCTTCATGGAATTTACAATCTCTTCAAGTCTTAAAAAGTACTTGTTGAATGTTTCATATTCATTCATATTTAGTTTTTCAAACTTCAATTTATATGTTTGAAGTTTCGCATCTTTTACTTTCTCATTTCCTTCATAACTGTTAATAAGTTTATCCCACATTTCTTTGGCAATTTGAAGATGCATCACCTTTACAAACTCAACGTCTGCAAGTCCATTCAAGATAACATTAAATCCCTTATCATTAAAGATAAATTCTAACTTATCATCCTTGGAAGCTAGCACAACAGGATTTATGTATCGGGTCTCTACTACATCCCAAACATCAGCACCTAAGGCCATTAGGTATGTTCTCATTCTAACCTTCCAGAAGGAAAAATTTGTTCCATCAAACAGAGGAGGCTTACTGGCTGAAGTCCCTTCATGACTTTTCATGTTTAATATTATAGATCTACCTTTAAATAAAAGGAACCCTCTCTGATACCAATTTTTGAAATTACTAAGACAACTAAGAGGGGGGGTGAATCAGTTGTTACTGTGCTTAAACAATTTATGACTATTCAAATAATTTTAATCTCTTTCAAGTGACCATCAATATTATACAAGACATGAAAACCAATAATAATGAATATCAGTCACACATAAGATATACACAGAGACAAAGTTTTCATGAGGAAACCCATAAAGGTAGAAAACCTCTTCTTCTTTGAATTATAAGCAGTCTTTTAAGTTCTGTACATCATCTATCCTTGAGCACCAACTCAATGTGAGGTTACTACCTCTGTTTTACAAGATCCAACTTGTTGAGAGAACCAACTCTCTGGTTTCTCTATCACCCACTATAAGGAAGCACCAAATCCCTTTGTGTTTCAACACCGACTGGATGGAAGCACCTACTTCCACTTATACAAGCACCAACTTGCATACATAAAAAATTTGCTTTCCCGAGCACCACCCTGCCACCCTATTGTTCTAGCCACAACTAGATGGAAGATACAAATTCCAATATTCAAGCACCAACTTGAATATCAAAGGACCACAGTCCTCCCTAGCACCACCCAACCTCCCTGTTTATAAATAAATGAATGAATAACCACCAATACATATATATCAATGCTTACCACTTCTCCTTTGTTCTGTAATTCTTCTTTGCTTCATAATCCTTCTGCTCTGTTTATCTTTTGTTTATCATTTCTTGGTTTGATCTCAGACTGCGCATTCTATGTTTTTACTTTCTCCCAGTTTACTTCATTTTTCAGTCAGAAATGCTAACTATGCCCAGTCACATCATTTTCATTTTATGCACACAAACCTCTGTAGTTACAACTCGAATTTGCCCAGGCAAAAATGCCTCAGCACCTGAATCTCCAACCGTCCATGAATCATGATTCAGTTCAGCTAACTGAATCATAACTGATCAGTTAATATTGAAGAGAAATGATAGCCCTTCGATAATTTTCCTAATTAACCTACACCATTGGATTACAAATGTTGGGTCTCGTGCTTATCTCATATGCCCACTGGTTGTGATCATGAGCTAAACAAAACTTCATTTCATGATTTCACATTTTGGCATTCTTGTGATGAAGGGTCTCGATACTTTAAGTCGCAATATTTGAAACCCCAAAAAAGGAGCTTAGCTAAACTGGCTCCTTCCCTTCTCGTGACCACCAATAGTGACCACAGGCTACGTCAAAAGGTGCTTTGCAATTTCATGTATCAGAAATCTTGTGATGAGATGTTTCAACTCTCCCAAGTCACAATCTCTGAAATGGAGCTTAGTTGGGCTAGATCCTTCCTCCAACCTTTGACGATGTGACCTTTTCTATGACCACGGGACAAACCTTAACGCGATTTCTCACATCGCGAGTTGGAAGGTTAGAGCAATTCCTTCATTTGACTTTCCAGTCAGCGAAATGTTAATCCCTTGCCATGTGTCCCTCTTGGATCAATGGTCAAGATATTAAATTTTGCAACTTCACGGGCCTTCATCATTCTTGATCAATGGTCCACGATCTCCTTTTGATCAATGACTCAGATTAAGTCATGGTTTCACATTTTGTGATTTCAAAGGATAGAGCACCTCCTTTCTTTGACTTTCCAGTAAGCAAAATGCCAATCGCTTGCCATGTGTCCTCTGCATCCAACGTTCCATGCCATACCTCGATCCAAAGGTCCAGATCAATCCTCTATCCAACAACCGAGATCATTTTGGGATTTCACATATCGTGAGTTCCCACACCATGCTCTGTTGACTCCTCTAATGTTCAAGTCAACAAAATTCAAGTCACTTCTCCTATCTGAATTCAGATCTGACCGTCATCAGGAATTCTGAATGGGATCCAATGATCACTGTTGTTCTTCACTGTTGATATTTCCATTGCTATTCCATTACCATTGTGCTATTGATTGTGCTGATCTTTTCTATCAATGACAAACATGCATACACTACCTCTATCTAAAAGCATGCTAACATAAACTTGTTATTTATTCTGGTATTCCTAGGATTCATTCACCTTTAGCCTCATACATGCATTATAATACATCTAGTTATTCATTAATTCATAAAATAATCATTAACAAGAAGTAATATTTCAATAAACATCACATATAACATATGTTTTACCATGGTTCAGCCCCTCCTAGGCTACGCCCACAAATATTTGGCTTCTCTTCTCTGTTATTTAATATGTTGCTAAATCTAGCATTGCATGCATTACATGTTCAATCATACAATCCTGATGAGGTTAAGGAACCTCTGTGGGGTAGATTAGATCACACTAGGCTCCTCAGCCTGTGATCTAAGCCTCAAAATCTATCTTTCTTGACTCTTCTACAGTCTTGTCACATTGATAACCAGACATATTCAACAACGAATTACAACAAATGAACACCTTAACCCGTAACCTATACCTCCTAGGTTCTTATTTATCCTATTTAACATGCTTATAGTTGTTACAATCCTTATAAAAAAACCCTAACCCTAATATGGTTAGGCTTGCTTGCCTCCTCACACATGGTTTTTTCTCTTGCATGCTTCTTTTCCTTCTTTTTCTGCATACTGCTTTATTTCCAGTTGTTGCACATGCTCCAAATTTAGGTCTCTCCTTCCAAAAATAGGTCTTTCCTCAAAATAGGCCTGCACCCAACAAGTATAAATCTTTACAATGAATGAATTCTATTTTTGATAGTTTGAATATTGACATCTTTGGGTTTCTCATTCAAGATAATTGCATTTATAAAATGGAAACTGATGTTCAATTTGATGTATTTTCTTCAACACAATTTCTAGTGAGACCTATAGTAGGGTCTCAAGTACCATTTTGTCCAGCAGAAAAAACAAATTCTAGGATGTTGGTATTTTATTGAAACTTTAATTTATTCTTGAAGCTCTCTAAATCTTGTATAAAATCTCTACAATGAATGAATGTTAATTTTGATAGTTTGAATATTGACATCATTGGCATTCTCATTCAAGATGATTTCATTTATAAACTAGAAACTAATGTTCAATTTTATGCATTTTCTTCAACACAATTTGTAGGGAGACCTATAACAAGGTCTCAGGTACCATTTTGTCCAGCTAAAAAAGCAATGCCAAGATGTTGTTTTTTTGTTGAACCTTTTAATGTATACTTGATGTAGGCAGTTTGATAGTAGGTTGTTATGTGTATTCACCTTTATTTTTTTGTTATGAATCAATCAGTTTCCATCATAGTGATCCTTCATGATCTACAATATAGATTCCTCTTTCTCTAGGAAGTTTAGGAAGTGCATTCATAGAAGTTCCTGCTACTAGAAACTAGACCAAGGAGTTGTTGTTGTCTAGTACCTATTTGTGGATAATCAAATAATGAAATATTTAGAATTGGGGTGTTGTCAAAATCACCTTTTACACTAGAAAATAGAATTTCCCTTGACGTTTTGTTCAAGTAATTAAGGGAGGACATTGTGAGGGTGCATGGATTTGGGGTTACACGTCTATTTTAGTCACCTTGCAGAGGCATATTCCATTTATTTTTTACAGGCCTGATAGCTTTCATTAATTTCATCTTGGAGTGTGCACTTAGGGGTGATCGCATTTTCTATTAACAACAAAATAGGGTGCCATCCATAGGGGTTAAACTGCCTATTTCAAGCACTATTAATGGCCATGTTTTCAACACTGACCATGGAAGCTAGTTGACAACATCGTTAACAATAGATAGATAATTTATGAACAATTTAGTAAGGATTTGAAATTGAGATAAACATATCCTAGCCCATGAACCGACACATAATCATGCAATTTACCATCACATATGATAGGTAAACTAAAAATAGTTTTGAACCACCATAAGAAACAATGAATAGGTTGTTTATATGTACATATTTGACCTAGTTTGGAGAGTGTAAGTTCCTTAGACTGTCATTTCCAACAAAAGAGACTAAGAGCCTTATTGAGATTTCTTCATCATGCATCTATGTTACTGTTGTTAGGTAAATTGAGCACCTACGAGAGAGGAAACTTTCTCTTCTTTTTCATATGTTAGTCTAATCCCACCACAAGTGGCATATTTAGGTTCCATTTTCTTTGCTTTGAGTGTTATTGATGGAATAAATGAGGGAGTTTCATTTACCTTCACTTGGAAAGATATCCAATGAATATACAACCAACAATAAATTGTATAGCTATGAATAAAATAGAAGTTGAGTGCATTGAAAAGAAAGACTCTTACAGCATAATAAATCCACAAAAATAAGCAACCTGGTATGCAACAGTAAGAGGGCATGTTTGATGACTATTATTAGTACTATCAATATGGTCCAACCCATTTGTACTTATGTTGTTCAAAAGTAGTGGGACCTCTAATGCATCCATGGACAAAGCGGTCAAGTCTCAAACTATCTCTAGCATGAATGGGTAAGGTCTATCCAACCATAACTACCCATGGTGAATATTGTTGAGAAATAATTTGATGCATATATATATATATATATATATATATATATATATATATATATATATGGGGGGGTACCAAATATTAGTACCTTGAGTAGGTTTAAGACCAACAACATCTACAATGGATGCAACTCTAGAAGTACTTCCTCCCTAGTGTCTCCATCTATAAGCTAAACTACATGCATATAGTAAGCAAGTTGCAAATCGAGGAAGTATTGTACATCATTGAAATCATTCTCCATTATCACCATCTGTTCAATATTTCCCTTGAATTTCCCTCTTTGAAAAATATGGGGATCCGTTGTCTCATTGAGGATGGCCTCCTTTCTCTTTGGAAATTGGAATCACTTTCACATTGGGCTTACCCATATATATTTCATTGTGATTTCACCTCCAATAATGTAGTTGCAAGTTAACAAAGGTGTCCTAAAGTGTTATTATGTGTTCTCTTCTCCATGGCATGTGAGTTGGTGATCTATGTATCAATATTTTGTCTCTTGTTTGGTTTCACAAATATTCATAAGGACTTAGGAATATAATCATGTCCGTTTAAATAGAGTAGACAATGGATCTCATAAATTGATTAGCCATCAAGTTGAAAACATGGTAAGATCAACCATTAATGTAAAATGGTCAACAAATTTGTCCCCAAATATTTCAAAAGTCCTTTTGATTGATGGCTTGGCTTAACTCATCCAACTCACAACTTGACCTGTGCAACATAGCTTGGTATCTCGTAGAGCCATTATATCAACAATTATGACTTGGTAGAGAAATAGAATGCTAGCGGTTATGATTGACGAACCCAAAACTAATGAAATGTCCTGACTTAATGTGGTAATTATTGTGTTACAATGCAACTAAAACATCTATATACTAATACAACCCATGGGTCTAGACACAAATAAAAACATTGTGGGATGCAACCTGAAATGTAGTGAACAAATCTCTCCTTGACCACAAAGGTGGTGCTTGTTTGAAAATGCAAGGAAAGGCATAGACATGACCAAATATTATACTTTGCAAAACTTATGTACTCTTTTGGACTTAAAACAAAATGGTTGAATTGCAAGTGGAAGTGTAGTTCACTGGTGTGGCATGGACTACTAGCTCATTCATAGGATTGAGCCTTATTGATCAAGACAAAAATGACACTATAGTACAATTCCCTTATCTATGGAAGTCATAAAATAATATTAAGGAGTAAATAGTTTAAAGAAAGTGTAAATCACCCATCCCTCCCAAAACATTCTATTTAGTTGTGTTAATCATAATATGCCTAAATATAAATTAACTACAAAATTTAAGGGTCCTAACCAATACATCCTTAGCTTACCACTGATCTTGTGATACTGGTTGTTTTAAAGTAAGACCAATCAACCTTGTCAAATCCATTACATCTGATATTCTTCTCATGTCAAGATTTCTATCATGATTTTTCAACCTCCTTGTGATACCATACTAAGAATTGGTCCTCCTCTAATTTCATGAGTTGTGCAAGTTGATCCTACATTGATTATTTCACAATCATCTTGGAATCTTAGGGAATAAAATATTCTTGGGAATAAGAAATTTGCAGGTACGACTACTTCCATGCCACAAATGAGGCTAAAAGAGGTATGTTTTGTGATTTTTCCTGATAGGACTTATGTGATATAGTTATCCTCTCATCCCAATTTTCTCTGTTGACCACGTAGACCTTTGTCAATCCTTATTCCAATAGCTTTTTGAATGCTTCCATGACCCCACTTCCTTACAAATCATAGAGGTTGATATAAGTATGGTGTTGTACTTGAGTTAAATTCTAGATTATTTGGATCATGAAGTGTTTACCTTGATTGGTTGTAAGGATCTAGGGACATCCAAACTGAGTGATGATGTTCTCAAAAATAAATTTTGTACCCGTAGTCATGTTGCAATCCCTAATTGTTTCTACATCATCACATCTAGTCAAATAATCAATAACATTGATAATGTATGAGAACCCAAATGTCTGGCGAGTGGATTTATAGGTCCGATAAAACCCAATACCCATTTTTCTAATGGTTGTAGCACAACTAATAAGTGTAACAACATTTCATCCCTACCATATGGTTTCCTAGTTCTTTGATAGACGTCGCAAGATTGAGAATATTATTTGGTGTCCTTGAACATATCAAACCACCACAACCCCACCTTAATACTTTGAGAGCTATGGACTTTCTATTGCAGTGGCCTCCTACCACCCCATCATGCGTCTCCCATAAAATTATAATTACTTTATGATCCACGATGAAACATCTAAGGATGACATATACCCTGAGCATGTACAAATGACCTATTTATCTAATAGCTGGTCACATAGAAAACCAATTGTTTCTTCTATGTTGTCAAGTACCCTTGTGGCACAACATCTATGGTGAGAAAAATAATTATGTCATTCAAATAATTTGGTACTAATTCAAAATTGAATAATTTAGAGTCTAGAAGTTGGTCATCCAATGAACCTATGGAGTCCCTTGTTTCTATTCTAGACAAATGATTAGGTCCTAAGTTCATTCTATCTTGGTTGTGTTGGATATTAATCCCTAGAATAACAACAACCATCAACAGATCCATCCCTCCAAAACCATGTTTTTCATCAAATACTTAAGAGATTAATGGCCTATGAAGAATTTAAATTTCCCTCCTAAAAGTTAGTGCCAAAAATTCTATAATGAATACACCATTTCTAGTCCTTCTCATTTAGTAGCATTATAGTTACGCTATGCCTTCAATACTTTCCCATTAGAAAAATATATATGGAAATCCAAATTTCCTTCTCCAAGTTTTGCCAATATGGCTCCTAGAAAAATTCCAGATCCATCAACATGTACATGGAATTCAATAATTTATTTTAGAAAAATTAGGATGTGCACACTTACCAATTTCTCTTTGAGAAGATTGAAGGAATTTTTTCATTTCATAGTCCAAGTGAAATTTTCTATATTCTTTATCAATCATTCCATGGGGGAAGTGATGGACGTGTAACCCTTTATGAATATTCTATAATATCCAGTGTGGGTTATGGTAGACCATAAGATGTGGAAATTGGTCGAAGATTCTAGGTGGAAAATTATGGCTATTTTAATTTGCCTGGATCAACTAATACAACATATCTACAAATAATGTGACCCAAAAATATACCAAAAGGAGTGAAGAAGATGCATTTCTTCAATTTAAGGGAGATCTACAACTATGGTCAAATATACCAATGGTGTGCAATTCCTTCCATGCTCAACATGGAGTTGACATGTGGCATGCATTTCTTCAAGGGAGATCCTTTGAACATCAGTCGAAACATTACAATGTGGTTGTTTAATAGGTTGTATATGGTCTAGTCATCTAAGTACACTTCTATAAATTTATGTATATAATCTCTAAATGTAGTGACCACTATCATGGACAATGTTACTAGCACATTATTCAATATGAACAACATTAGGTTGTAGGTGTAGGTGCACCATTCTATATCAAAAGTGGTCTTATTTTTGTCCTCCTTATCGATTCCTACTTGATGGTGTTCCAAGAAGACATCAATGAAATATTGAGTTTATTTCCATGCTACCTAGTTTAGCAATTCATAATTTAAAGTGGTAGGGAATGGACCATGAACACAAGAATCATTCAACCCTTTGAATTCGAAACACACTCTGATACCATCCATATTCAAATTCTTCTACTAAGAAAATTAATATTGTTCGGAGCATTTTTTCAATCTCCTCTTTCACTTTCTCCTTGATCTGGAAATTAAATCTATAGGGTCTCCCATTGATAGGATTTGCATCCAATTTCATTGTTATCCTCATTTTTCCCAATTCCCATTTAATCCCCTTCATCTAAGTAAATATTTGTGGGAAGAAATCGTCATATTCTCTAAATAATGCCACAACCTTAGATATTGTCACATCGTTCCAGTAGTCCAATTTTTTACCTTCATGGTTTGTGAGTATATCTCCCTTCTAGATGTTATGTTTTCTCTTTCACTATCCTTTTCCTTTTGTGATTATCATTTCATTTCATATGTTGTAATATTAGATATATAGCAGAGAAATTAATTATTGCATGAAATAAATAACAACTTTTCATTCTAAATGTTTTTTTTTTTTGCAAAAAAAGAATCTTCCAGATGATCCTCATCAAATAGATCCAGATCACGTTGGGTTTGGTGTTGATATGGAAGATTATGCTCATGATTACACACACACACACATATATGACAACGAGGTTGATCCCATTGCAGATGAATATGATCATGATCATGATGGTGATTATGATGATGAGAAAGTTGTTGGTAGCAACAAGTGACATTCATGATCATATAGACTGCATCATGGATCATTTTTGATATATTGTTATAATTCCTTTGTTCATGGTTACTATCATATGTATCATTTTCACGACCTCTAGTACCATATTATTGAGTTGTATCATTTTGACATGTATGATTTTGACTTCTATCATTTGGACATGGCGTATCATATTGACTTGTATCATTTTTTCTTACATAATTTATCATTTTTATTTATATCATTTGTACATGATGTATCATTTTGACTTATGTCGAATGTTGGACATTTCTCATTTTCACATGTTATTGATCTACTGACATATTTTACTTTCACTTGTTTTAGTTATATATGATGATGATATTATCAGTATTGAATTGCCAATTTTTATATATTGAAAGTGGTTGATGATTTTTGGATGCATATTTATTATGTATGATGGTTTTGATTTACTTCTCATGATGGATGTTGTCAAATTCACTTAAATTATAGATATTTGACTCACTTGTTTTAATTACAGATGATGATCATGTTATAATAATTATCTTGTTATTATATATATATATATATATATATATATATATATATATAGAGAGAGAGAGAGAGAGAGAGAGAGAGAGAGAGAGAGAGAGAGAGAGAGAGG
>ML836592.1:0-12403 GCA_009831015.1 Picea engelmannii | reverse complement strand
ATAAAATATTTCAAATTATTTTATATGAATTAATATATAGTCATATAAGTTATTTAAGAGACATGATATATTAAATTAAATTAAATTAAATTGAAATAAAACATATTAAATTAATAACTGCAAGAAAAACAAGAAGCATTTTTTGAAGAAAAAAATGAAGCAACAATGGAAGCAAAATTGGAAGCCACAACAGAAGCAAAACTGGAAGCCAAACCAGAAGAAAAAATGGAAGAAAAACAAGAAGCCAAATGGGAGGAAAAAATAGACATAAACTTGGAATCCAAACCAAAAGCCAAACTGGAAGCAAAATTAGAAGAAACAATGGAAGCCAAATTGGAAGAAAAATTGGAAGCCACACCATAAGACAAACTGAAAGAAAAATGAGAAGAAAAACTGGAAGCCAAATGGGAAGCAAAACTAGAATCAAAACTAGACGTAAAATTGGAATCTAAATCAGAAGCCAAACTGGAAGAAAAATTGGAAGCCATATCAGAAGAAAAACTAGATGTAAAACTGGAAGCCAAACCAGATACCAAATTGGAAGAAAAATTGGAAGACATATCTGAAGAAAAACTGGAAGCAACACCTGGAACTAATTCTAGAACTAATCATTTCCGGCGCTATTCTTGACACTAAACCTGACACTATTCCTGGTGCTAATTATGGTGCTAAATATGGCACAATTATAAACAATCATGTTTTCACTAGAAAAGGTGTCCAAATTATGAACTGAAATACACTAAATTCTGGTGCTATTTTAGGCACTAATTTCTTTCTTTTTGTAGTGAGGGAGTGAAATATATATATTGGAGAAGATAAATAACAATTTCATAGGTCAAGAAAGTAAATGAATATATGCAACAAAATCCAAAGACAAATTATGAAGATATGAAGATTGGAGTACTTATCGTAAAAGGGGAGGTTGGGTGGTTTTAGGGAAGGTTTGAGCCTGCAAAGGAGGTTTTATCCTCCTTCCAATTGAAGCTGGTAAACCAAGGTGTTGCAACATATTTTGAGTTGTAGATGAAGAAACTAGGGAGTTGGCACTTCCATCCAGTAGGTCCTGGTAAAATTTAGAGGTTTGCAACCTCCTTCTAATAGGCTCTAGTAAAACAAGGAATTGGTTTTTCCTTTGAGTTGGAGCTCACAAATTAAATGTAATCTTCATTGAAAATAAAAAGAACAATTGATTTTTCCAAGTTGGGTTTTCCACATTAAAATTTTGTATAATGTATTGTTTTGTTGATAATTCGTTTTGATTTAATAAAATAACAATTAAGTGGTTTTTAAATTGTTTAAAAAGGATAATACGGATTCACCCCTTCCCCCTCTTAGTATTAAAAATATTCCAACAATTGATATTAGAGAGGTTTACTTCATCACAGTCTAATCACTGGAAGGAAGATTTTAAGAAACCACAATGGATCAACAAGAAGGGATGTCCTCAAACATATCTTCATTATTCAAAGGATATAACTATGCATTATGGATTATAAAAATGAGAAGTTACCTAATGGAACTAGGATTTGATGTATAGATATCTGTGATAAAGGGTTACAGTGTACCAAAAACTCCTCCTTTAGACTCAACTGCAAATAAACTCTACAATGCCAATTCAAGAGTCGTAAATGCAATTCTCGATGGATTAGGAAATACTGTGTTTTTCAAAGTCATGCATTGTAAATCAACAAAATATTTTTGGAACAAATTAAATATCCTATATTAAGTAGATGCCAAAGTGAAGTAAGAGAATCTAGAAATGTACAAAAGAAAATTTGAATCTTGAAGATGAAAGAAGAAGAAAATATTGCAGAGTATCTTCTAAGAGTAGATGAAATTGTCAACACAATCAGAGGACTGGGAGAATAATTAGATGAAAAAATAGTAGTATGAAAGGTACTAATATCACTTCCAATGAGATATGATCCCAAAGTAGTTACCGTGGAAGATCGATAAAATCTTGAAAAACTCACAGTGAATGAACCACACAGGATTTCACAGCCTATGAAATGAGAACATGACAAGAAAAACCTTCAAAAGGTGAAACAACCTTCAAAGTATCAAAAGGGACTAAAAACCATGAACATGTATCAAATGAAAGAAACTCAGACATATCTGATGAGGAAAAAGAAAACTTCAATAAGAAAATTAAGATAGGGTCTAACAAACACAAAGGCAAGTTACCTTTCAAATGCTTCAATTGTGGAAAAATTGGACACTTTGTTTCCAAGTGTCCTTATCCCAAGGAAGAAGATAGTGACAATGAAGAAAATTACAACCATAAAGATCATAAAAAGGATAAAGCCTCATACAAAAAAAAAATTATAAGAATTTTTATTGTTTTTATTCTAAATAAGACAGTAGCTCATCTGACATGAGTGAAGATGATGATACAGAGGTTCTATTTATGGGAATAGAAAATCAAACTGTCACCACTGAATAAAATCCATAAGTTGAAGGAGAATTTTATCTTGAAGGATAACTCATTAGTGCCCTCGAATAACTGAGAAGATGTAGAAGGAAACAAAAATCATTAAAAGAACAACTCTTAGATTATAAGGAAGAACAAAAATCAAGATAAGAAGAAGTTTCAAAGAGCATCAAGAAAACAAAAAAAAATCATTATTGATTTGAAAACTCAACAACAAGAAGCTAAAAGAATTGAATAATTCTTAAGTAAACGGCCTAATGAAAAGGAACAAAACTGTGAAACATTAGAGGTTGAACTAGTTCTTCTAAGAAGGAAGCTTGACAAAGGAACTAATCTTTCAAAGTTTGAGAGTAGTTCAAAAATATTGGATGAGATCCTAAATATTCAAAGACCATAAAATAATAAGGCCGGGATAGGTTATGATCACAAGGAAACTAATAAAGGTTCAAAATCTCGAATACAAAAAAGTGATGAAAATCCAAAGACTTTTGCTGTCAGAGAGGATGTCATCAAAGGATCAGGGCCCTAATGCATATTTTTCCTAGGGTTTTACACCTTTTGGATCCTTTGTACCTAGATTTAGGCATCCTCATGGGACACCTATAAGAAAACAAGTGAGACACTCACTTGACACTAGTTGTGCAACCCGCGAGGCACTGTCAAGTTTCTAGAATTGAAGAGTTATGAGGCGAGAGGCGAGATATGAGTTGGATATTAATGTCTAGGACCTAGGAAATCATATAATTTTATTTTCTAGTGACCTCTAGAAGATCTAGAAGCCTCTCCCAAGCCTCCTCCAAGAGCTATATAACAAAGGAAATCCTTGGGAAAGGGAGAAAGAATTCAATAACAAGGTTATGTTGCCAAATTGCAGAAGTATTCGACCAAAAGTCATTGGAGCGTAGCATGACCAAGGAGTTGTAAGGAGAAGAAAGGAGCAAGGAGATTGAAGGAGCCTACATCAACACTTAAGGTATCCAATTTTGATGTAAGTTCCCATTTATAATTAATAGATCATTTGGTTTTACCCTATGAACCTATGAAATTGACTAGAAAATGTTTAGATCTGATTCATATTATTGTAGAACTGGTTGAAATCTAATTGGATATAGGATTCTAATCCTAAATATAAAGGTAGAGAGGATTTTGTGTCTTTTGTATACATGAAGTAGGTTGTGAATCTTGGATGTGGAACTCTAGGAATGCAACAACCAAGAGATATGAAGGACCACCTCTAGAAAGGTATGCAAATCTTCTCCATTCTATAGGATCATTATGAATCCACATATTTGAGTTTATATCTAAGAAAACCATTAGAAGTATACCCCCTCCTATCAAAGATATATAGGCTTATCCTAGGGAGATATTACTTATCTATTCAATGAGATCCCTATGAGCATTCTTCCCATAACATATTGGTGACTCCATTGGGGAGGACTCCTTTCTATTTGAATCTTTTTCCTTGCTTTATATATATTTGTGGTATGAGTATTTCTATATTCTGCTAAGGTTTTAAAGACTCAAATCTAGTAGATCTAAGAGTTATGGTTCAGATATGAAGGTCTACAAAATTTCCTTTTCTCCTAGAAAACCAAAATTTTGATAGGCCTCTCCTGTTGCACTACACTTGTCACGCGAGGCCTCCAAAATATTCATTTTTGTAGTGGTCAGCCCAATTATGTTGATTTTGAGACATCCTATGAGCTTGCAAGGCCATGTAATTACCTCTCTGAGTGTCTTGGTACCCCTGCTATAAGAACATGCTTCTCACATTGATCATTTGTCAAGGTTATTGTTGAGTTGATTGGTGTGAACGTTTTCGATTTGTTTGGACAATATCCTTTTCTTGTTTGAAATTTCCATTTTCAAATATTAGATCTCAAAAGTTGAACTCAGATTTCACTAGATCCGATGATATCTAGGATATTATTCCATTGATTGCATGTCTGATTTCATTTTACCTTTGTGTAGCACTAGATCTCCCTCTCCTAGGAAAGTTTTTAAGTGTGATGCAGGAGCATCGCTCCACCTCAGCATGTGCCATATGTCTAGCATGTTGGTGTGCATTCAAGGAGGGGAGAGGTGCCAATCCTCTCATTTTCCCCTCGAAATTTAAATGTAATTAAGGAAATTGAATGTTGTTAGGCTGGAAGAGACAAGTCGTGTTTTCATACAAGTTGTAGATGAGGTCGCCTTAAGTGGTTAATGGTAGGAAGGATCTAGATCTGATTCAGACTAGATTCCCACTCATTGTAATCTACCTCATTAGATAGGCATTTTGAATGGTGATTAGACACCACTAGTGTAGCTTGGAGGGAAAGCTTGTCGAGCATCTCTTGTATAAATATTTGTAATGTATGCCTAGTAGAAGTTGTTGGAGATCAATTGAAAAACATTGTAAGCCAAGAGGAGAGTTAAGTGTCAAGACTCAGTTGCATTCTATACTCATACATTGTAATTGACATTTCGTTGTTAATAGAAAAGAAGAGATCCCACTATTTGCAATTTCCTGTGTGATAGATATTTTTTATGAATGTGATTTATGTATGTTTGTTTATGTTGTAGATGTGTGTGTTAGATTTCATCTGTAACACTCTTTTTCATTTTGAGCTGTAACGCTTTGATACCATACTATAATGCCCCCTTTCTGGGCCCAACAGGCACTACTTCGTGGAATAACAATCTCATACTTAATTATATATATATAACATGCATTTAAGCAAATGAATCACATTTAAACTCAGAGTAAGCATAATAATTACTGCTATTATAGATAATCAATGCTTTTAACATTAATTCACATGCACAACAGAATACATGATAATTATAATTACACAGACATGCAAAAATGTAATTTAAAGACATCATCTAGTACTTATCTTTGAAACAGTGGTAATTCCACCAACTAGGTGTAGGACATACATGAACCTCCCAACCTTAGATCAAACTTCTCATCAATCTTAGTAGTGGGTCACTCTCGAGATGGGACTAAGCTCCACCCCAAGGCAAGGTATCCTAGGCTAGGCTGAGGTTACAGGGAAAAACACACAGTCACAAGGAAGGAATTCTCTCCCAGGAACTACTCATACTCACTGCCCATAGACTCTCCTTCCCCACATGCTTGTTCCACCCCAGGATTATACACCTTCTCTGTCACCTACACATCCCTTCGTTTGCTAACCTCCCTTGCCTTGGGTTTCAGCAACAAATTGGACCGGAAGTCTCTGAGCTCTGTGGAAGCTACATGGTTCCTTCCATGAGTTCCCTCCTTCCTCTATGCACTCTCTCACCTGGAGAGAGTTGTTCACAGGCCAAGTAATTTTTTCTTCCAACTTCAATCAACTCTCTCACCTGGAGAGAGGGTTGTACAAACTAGCCAACAAGCCACATGTAGTTTAGCACTATGTGACCACAGCAACCAACGGGGAAAATAGACACGGGATTTCCAAAAAGGCTCAATAATGAAAGGATGGTCTCACGTCCATGGACTTGGGACAGAGACTCCATGCACAGGCTCGATCTACGCAGACAGAGGATGCATCAGCTTTCCATAAGTCAACACAGGCTATCCTGAAATCAACACACAGACTTCTAGTTCAGAGGGTGTATGGGGTATCTCTTGTAGAGGTCAGACCAGTTCACCCTCAGGTAGTCGAGAGTCGAATGGAAGAGGATCCCCCATCATGGCTCATCTTAGTTTTTTTATTTTCATGGGATTGGGTTGACACTTGTCACTTGTGAAGCTACATGCTTCCATCAACATGTGCTCCTCCCACCATTTGGAAGTCACATGTCGTTCCAAAAAAACTTAGGGTAAAAACATATTATTCACATTCTTTTTGGAATAATATTAAAATATTATTCCCAAGGCTTAAGCCCTTAGGATTAACACTTAGCCCCTTTTCCCACCTTCCATCCCCTAATCCCTTTCCCACTCTGTGGAAGCTTAGTCCCCCATCACTCATTCATCGTGTCGGCCTGTATGCGGCGGTGTTTATATTTTTGTTAATGTGTTGCATACATACATGTACAAAATCGAGCTCTTGGCCTTCAACCCTTAGGCTCTCCAGCCTAACAATCACATAAGCCCACCAGCTTATATAAACTTGGCCCACCAGCCTATAAAACATATTTACAATTCATTTCATAAACCAGATTTACAATGGGGCTCAGCCTTGGGGACATTACAATCCCCCTCCCTTATTTCTGCACTGTCCTTAGTGCAACCTTACACTGTCTCTACAAGATTTTCAAAATTTTCAAAAAGATGCGGGTAATCTGCCTGCATAACATCTTCCTGCTCCCATGTCACGTCTTTAGGACCGTACAAGGTTCACTGGACCTTTACAAGCTCTATGGCTCGATTCCGAAGCTGTTTTCTTTTCCTGTCCAATATGCACATAGGATGCACTTGCAGGACACCCTCTGGTTCCACCTGAATCACATTCCAATCGATAACATGATTAGCATCAAGTATATATTTCTTAAGAAGTGAAACATGAAACACATTATGTACGGTCATATATGCAGGTAATGCAAGCATGTATGCAACTGGCCCAATCTTTTCCACGATTTCAAACGGCCCACAAAATCTTGCTGCCAACTTGGCGCAACTTCCCAACTTCAGGGAACTCCTGTTAGTTTTCACTTTCAGGAAAACATGATCACCCACTTTGAATTCTCTATGGGTTCTGTTCTTGTCGTCATAAATTTTCTGTCTGTCTTGGGAAACTTTCAATTTTTTCTTAATTTTTATCATTTGGTCCTCCATCTCCTTGAGCTACTCAGGCCCATCTACTACTTTGTTAGCTAGATTATCCCAACTCACTAGAGTATTGCACTTTCTTCCATAAAGTGCTTCAATTGGGCTCATCTTAAACAATGCATGATATCCATTATTGTAGGTGAATTCTACCAAGTGCAGGTAGTCTTCCCATCTTGATGGTTTTTCCATCACGTACATTCTTAGCATGTCCTCTATTACTCTGTTCACCCTCTTGGTCTGTCCATCAGACTCGGGATGATACGTTGTACTAAAATTCAGATTCGTTCTGAATCCCTTGAGCAGTCCTTTCCAGAAATTCGAGGTGAATTTCGGGTCCCTATCAGACACAATCGTCTTAGGAATTTCGTACAAGTGTGCCACTTATTTTAAGAAGATATCAACAACATCTGTTGCCTTGTGAGTGTTTTTCAGTGGAATAAAATGGGCATCTTTTGTAATATTTTCCACCACCACCATGATCGAATCATGCTGCTTGCTTGTTTTGGGAAATCCTGTAATAAAATCCATTGTCACCACTTCCCATTTCCACTCAGGAATGGGCATAGGCTGCAGCAACCCTGTTGGGTGCCTATGCTCAACCTTAACTTTATAGCACTCCATACATCTGGCGATGTATTCAGTGATTTCTTTCTTCATACCCGGCCAAAAGTAATGGCTTTTGACTGCTGTCATAGTCTTCTAATATCCAGGATGTCCAACATAAGTCACATTATGCATTTCTCTTAGAATTTCCAACTTCAATTCTTGGACATTAGGTATGTATACTTTGTTTTTATATAGAAGTAATCCATCATCTTCCAAGGTGTAACTTTCCTTTTTCTATGGTCTTTCATGGTGCTGTATCTTTGCTACCAAGTCTCTGTACTACAAATCAACATTTGCAGCTTCCAGAATTCTATCCCTGATATCATTCCTGTACATGCTAATGGTTGTAGCATGTAATTCATGCACTTTTCTACTGATTGCATCAACCACCTTGTTTTCCTTCCCTTTGATATGCTTGATATCAAATTCGTATTTGCACAGAAACTCCAGCCATCTACTTTTCCTAGCGTTTAAAGTCAGCCGATCAAACAAATATTTCAGACTATTGTGGTCTGTTATCAATTTGAATCTCCTTCCCATGAGGTAATGTCTCCATTTCCTCAGAGCATGAACAATTACTACCAACTCCAAATCGTGAGTGGCATAATTCTTTTCATGCTCTTTCATCTTCCTGGACTCATAACAGATTACAAATCCATCTTGGCTGAGAACTCCTCCCAACCCTTCCTTACATGCATCTGTGCACACCACAAAATCCATATTTGGATTTGCAATCCTTAGGATTGGAGAGTTGGTTAATAGCTACTTCAATCATTGAAAACTCTTCTCACACTCTTCGGTCCACTGAAACTTCTTCTCCTTCATTTGCAAGGAAGTGATAGGGTGAGATATATTTGAGAACCCTGATATAAACCTTCTATAATAGCCTACCAGATCCATAAAAGATATAAGTTTCACCACATTCCTTGGTGCTGACCATTCTTGGATGGCCTCCACCTTTTCAGGATCCACAACGATCCCTTCTTCTGAAATAATGTGCCCCAAGTAATGGATCTGCCTTTGATAAAATGAGCATTTTCTTAGCTTGGCATATAGCTGGTGTTCTCTCAACACTTGCAACACCCTTCTCAGGTTTTTCTCATTCTCTTCCTCTGACTTGGAATACACCAAAATGTCATCCAAGAAGACTATGAAAAACTTGTCTAAATAGTCCCTGAATAGACCATTCATCAAGAACATAAAAACAACAGGTGCATTTGATAGTCCAAACACCATACCTTGTTCTAAAGGCGGTCTTGCCGATGTCCTCATCGTTTATTCTCACCTGGTGATATCTAGATCTGAGATCTATCTTTGAAAATATTTTTTCACCCTTCAATTGATCGAAAAGATCATTGATCCTTGGCAGAGGATACTTGTTCTTAATAGTTACCTTGTTCAACTGCCGGAAATCAATGCACAACCTCAACATCCCATCCTTTTTCTTCATGAACAGGATCGAGGCAACCCAAGGTGACATGCTTGGGAGAATGTACCCCTTATTTAGAAGCTCTTCGAGTTGCAATTGTAACTCTTTTGTCTCTGGCGTACTCATTCTATAAGGAGCTTTCAAAACTAGAGCTGCTCCAAGCATCAAATTTATAGAAAAATTGATGTCTCTCTTCGATGGTAGTCTAGTTACTTCCTGGAATACATCCTCAAACTCAGTAAGCACCTCGTGATCTTCGATATTTGATAATTCATCTCTGGATGCTTCCTCCACATAGGTTGCTAATAATTGACAGCCTTTCCTGTAGCACTTCTTCAACTACATGGCTGATATTTCTCTAACAGCCACAACTCTGGGAATTCCTTGGACTATTTTTTGATTTCCCTCCTCATCCAAGCATGTAAAATTCTTGTTACGATAGTCCAGAAGGGCATGGTGTTGGTCCAACC
Source organism: Picea engelmannii (assembly GCA_009831015.1). Classification (NCBI taxonomy): domain Eukaryota; kingdom Viridiplantae; phylum Streptophyta; class Pinopsida; order Pinales; family Pinaceae; genus Picea; species Picea engelmannii. The sequence goes on along the minus strand of ML836592.1, from coordinate 2,702 downwards.
AGTCCATCCCAATTAAGTAGTCATAAGAGCCTAAAGGCAGAATATTCAATTCATCCTTAGTGCTCAATCCACCCATGTCTACGGAACAAGACTTAATCAACTCAGTGACCTTCCTCTTGGTTCCTGTAGCCAACTGCACTAACCAAAACTTTTCATGTTTTCTTCTTGATAAATGAAAACTTTTCACCACCCTAGGATCTACATAACTATGGATAGCCTTTGAATCAATTAAAATAATAAATTGTCGATTATTAATAATACCTTCCACTTCAATCATGTGCAATTGAAATTTAGCTTTCTTGTTATCTAGGGCTACGTAGATCCTTGGAAATATGTTGCCCATATCCTCCAGTGTTTCAACTTGCTGAACATTGTGGACGATTCTCGCTTTATCTTTTCTGTGGGGGCAGTCTCTGTACCTATGGTTCCCTTTACAGCCCCAACACTCCATAGGTGGCAGTTTGGGCATTTTCTCACACACATCAACCTTCTTGGGCTCTCTAAAAAATGGTTTTCCCAGAGGACTATTTTTGAAAAAGAGAGGCTTGTTTCCCTTCTTCCTCTGCTCTTTCCTGAACTTCTTCTGATCATCCCAAGCCTTCCGAAAAGTAGGCCTTTCTCTTTGCTGTTCATATAAGTATTTATCCTTTCTTATTGTTTCTTCCATATTCTTAGGATCATCATACTGAATCTTGTCACTAATGGAAGGTGGCAGTCCACTCAGATATCTCTGAATTTTGACAGCCTCATCTTTGATGAACATAACATACTTCAGTAGTTCCAAAAACCTTTGTTCGTATTCATCAATGGTCATGCTGCCTAGCTTCAGTTTGAAGAACTCCTTCATCTTTCTGTCATAGTATCTTTTAGTCAAGTATTTCTTCTCGAAATACCTCTTGAACTCCTTCCAAGTGATATCTTTCTCCCTGATGTGCTGCACCTGTATAAACTGATCCCACCACATGGATGCTTTTCCTTTCAGTTGATACATCACAATTCTTCCTTCTGCATGAGCGGAATAATTATGCAGTTGGAAATATTTCCTCATGCCAAGAAACCATGTTTCGACATCTTCCTCCTTATTATGTTCTCCATCAAATGTAGGAGGCATAATATTGTTCATCTCCCCTTTCAATTTATCCACTCCAAATATTTGGTGTTTTCTGGTAGGGGATGGGCTTGAACTACTACGTGCCTCCCTACTAGAATTCTTTGGGGGGTGACTATGATTTCTGCTACCACTCCTCGATCTTCTTCTCCTCTTAGGGATCCTGACACTTCTTGATCTTCTTTTCCTCACAAGGGTCCTGCGACTCTCTATCTTTATTGAGTCACTCCCCTTCTCCAATTTCTTTTCCATTCTTTCCAGGCTCTTCAAAAATTTTAAGTTGAATTCACCCTGCCAATCCATGACTTTCATGAGCTTTCGACTATCAGCTCGACAAGCCTAGGCATCTCTCTGCAATCTTCAATGATTTTCATTATGTTCCCTTCCTTATCTAATTCCCTCCCATTCCCATTGGAGTTCAATCCTTCGACTCCCAGGTTCACATCCCTTCCTTCTCTTTCATCCTCTGATTCGGAGGCAATATGCACCTCTTCCAATTCCATACTTGGCGTCGGTTTTTATCTGTCTTGACACTCGTTGAACTCTTCACACACAACGTGTAGTCAACCGAAGTTTGTCATGACTTAAACCCTTAATAAAATCAGAATAATCATAAACCAACGTGAGTGAGAAAATGTTTTGACTTCACAAAGTTTTCTGAGCTCTGTCGGCTCTGCAAATTTTGGGACTTCGGGGTTTTTGTCTATGAGGCTCACACACTCTCTTTCAGGACTTCTAGTCTCGGGGTCTCGGTCCACGAGACTCTCATACTCATTTTTGGGTTTCGGGGTTTTGGTCCATGAGGTGTAGAAATTACGATACAAATTAAGTATTCCTGCGATTCTCCTGATCTAACAATTATATGCCACTGTTAAATACAAAATCTCTTCTACTATTATTCTTGCAGAAAATTAAACCATGATCACAACCACAATCACAAAGTGAAATATCAAGAACACATAACACATAATATTTTTTGAGAAAGCGTAAAGCTAAAAACCCCACTATCATATATTATGTATATCATGAAGCATGAACAATCTCATACAAAACTCCAATCCAAGAGCTCTTAGTACAATACAATCATCTCACACTATCATACACAAATCAACAAATACATGTGCCAATTCTCTGTGTCCAGACAACCTGCCTCCTCTGCACAAACTCTACAATTTGAATTCTCACAATCATGCAAATTTTCTAGTTTGAACATGCTCATAAGCATATCCAATGCATGTGTGATCAAATCACAACTGATAGCCAACTGGCCCTTTCACCTGTTATCTCAACTAGGTGTTCATTGGAACTGACATGCATGTAGTTAACTGTGGCAAATCTTCAGTTGTATGTGAGTTCACTAATTGTGAATTAATGAATAATTAATTCATTGAACTCTCACTAGTACAACTAAGATTAACTCACTTAATTACACTTGTGTTTCTGTTACAACTCCAAATCACTCAGTTACGAATGAGATAATAGATTAATATTTATTGTCCAATTTATTTAAGGGAAAATTAAATTAGACACATGTTTCTTGTTGAATTTTCAACACTCCCTCTCAATAAGAAAGGGATTATCCTTCACCCCAATC
>ML836591.1:32041-46811 GCA_009831015.1 Picea engelmannii | reverse complement strand
AATACATTACCAAGACTACATTCAGAACTCATGAGGGTCACTATGAGTTCTTGGTTATGCCATTCGACCTCTGTAATGATCCCTCCACTTTTCAAAGTCTCATGAATCATGTCTTATGTCCTTTCCTCCATCATTTTGTCTTGGTTTTATTTGATGATATTCTCTTCTATAGTAAAACTTGGCAAGCCCATCTTACCCATGTGGATCAAGTTATGTAGCTACTTTCTTAACACAAAATTTTTCTTAAGCAGTCTAAATGTGCTTTTGGAATATTGTATGCAAGGATGGTGTCAGGGTGGATCCAAAGAAAATTGAAGCTATGCAGGATTGGTTGTGCCCAAAAACTCTTAAAAGTTTGTGTGGCTTCCTGGGTTTGACGAGATATTATTGCAAGTTTGTTCATCATTATGGAAAAATTGCAGCTCCCCTCACAACGCTCCTTAAAAATAATTCTTTCACTTGGACTCCTACAACCAACCATTCCTTCCAAGATTTGAAAGCAACTATGTGCACTACTCATATTATGACTCTCCCTTACTTCAACAAGACCTTTGTACTGGAATGTGACGCCTCAGGAAAAAGGCATTGGGGTTGTCCTCATTTAATATGGTCGACCATTGGGTTTCACTGGAAAACAAGTGTTCGAGCGCCATTTGTTTCAATCCACCTATGAAAAGGAAATGTTGGATATTTTTCATGTTGTGGATCTCTGGTGTCCTTATCTCTTGGGGAAACGCTTCAAAATTAAAATTGATAATCAAAGCCTCAAGTATTTTCCGAAACAACGAATTTTTTCCTTGGAGCAACAAAAATGGGTAACCAAGCTATTTGGATATGATTATGAGATCCTTTACAAAAAAGGAAAATAAAATGTGGCAGTTGATGCCATTTCAAGGAAATATGAAGAAGTCAGGTCCCTTTTTTCCCTCTCATTCTTTCTTGTAAATTGGGTTCAGGAGGTTCTCCAGGAATGGTCGCAAGACTCCAAACTTTCTAGAATGATCCAAACACTACAACATGATCCTCAAGCTTCTCTAGGGTACTCATGGCACCATGGCAAGTTCATTATAATGGTCACATTTATTTAAGCAAATAGTCGAACCTTAAATCCATCGTTCTCTCTGAGTTTCATGCTTAACCTATAGCTGGGAATTCTGGTTTTACCAAAACCTATGAACGGGTCAAACATTTTTTTTTTTTCTGGGATGGTATGAAACAGGAAATCCACACCTTTGTGGTTGAATGTGATACCTGTCAATGCAATAAAGGTGATATAGTCAAATCTTCGGGCACACTCCAACCACTTATGATTCCACCTACTATTTGGATAGATATTTCTATGGACTTGATTGTTGGCTTACCTAAATCAAGTAAGAAGCCAGTCATCATGGTTGTAGTGGATTGTCTTTCCAAATATGATCATTTCTGTGCTCTTCAACACCCTTTCACAACATCCACCATGGCTCAATTTTTTATAGATAATATCTTCAAATTCCATGGCATGCCTCATTCTATTGTTTTTTATTGTGCTCCAACTTTTACCACCAATTTCTAGCAAGAATTGTTCAGAATCTAGGGAGCCGAATTGCATCTCAGCGCAACATATCATCTTCAAACTGATGGACAAAATGAAGCAGTAAACAAGTGTTTGGAAACCTATTTGAGGTGTTTTTCTTCCAACAGACAAAATTAGTGGGTTCAGTGGTTACCTCTCGTTGAATGGTGGTACAACATCTCTTACCATACAACCAATCACATTACTCTGTTTGAAGTAGTCTATGGACAAAATCCACCCTCAGTTCTATCATACATGCTCAGTGTCTCCAAGGTTCAACGAGTGGATCAAACTCTTACAATATGCATGGCCATTCTCCACACTCTCAAATAAAATTTGGTCATGGCTCAGAATCGCATGAAACAACAAGCATGTCAGGGTCATTTTGAACGTGAATTTGTTGAAGGGGACTAGGTGTTTCTTCATCTGCAACATTATAAGAAGACTTCACTCAAAGCCCAACACTATCAAAAACTCACCCCCAAATTTTATGGTCTTTATTGTATTCTAAAGAGAGTGGGGCCAGTGGCCTACCAGTTAGAGTTTCCCAATAACTCTAAGCTCCATCATGTTTTTTGATGCGGGAGCATCAATCCATCTCAACACACGCTAGCTAATCAACACGCGTTGTGCGCATTCAAGGAAGGAGAGGCGCCACCCTCTCATTTTTGCCTCGAGGATCCAAGGCACGATCCAGGTATTAATTGAAGACAAGATGGAAGAGCCAGATCGTTCTCTCACACAATATGGAGATAAGGTCACTATTAATAGATTGACGGTGAAATAGATCTGCATCTAATTCGAAGCAGAATTTCCATCATTGTAATTTGGCCTTTCGATAAGCATTAGGGGTGGTGATTTTACACCATTAGTTAGCTTGCAAGGGAAGCTCATTTGAGCCCCTCTTGTATACATCTTTGTATTTTTTTCCCAATTAGAAGGTTGGATTGGTTGGGTAGGTTGGAGGTTGATGAGAGCCGAGTCTCAGTTGCATCTTGAACTCCACCATTGTAATTTGGTATTCCATCATTAATAGAAAATCACAGTTTTTCCTGATTTATCTTTTTGTTCAATGAATGTTGTGTGATTAATGTCTTTTACATGCATTTGAGTTGTAGATGAATGTTAGAAATCGTCTGCAGGGATAGAGATACAATTTTCTATCCGAGAGTGTGTTGAATTAATTATGGTTCTCCAGGCTAAGTGCAAGGAGTGTGCGACAGATATTGGAATCTCTGAAATTCGATGCAAGGAGTGTGTGTCTAAACTTAGTGGAGTTAGAAGAGAAGTTGACGGGAGGGCATACCAGATTTATTCACAAACTCAGGGAGAAATTTCAAGGTGGTTAAGTCCCTTGAAAAAAAAGACCGCGTGGAGAGAGGCACAATTCAAAGTTACTGAACACTCTGGAATACTCTGCCAAGAGAGCATAGAGCTTGCATGAGCATACCTAGGAACTACACGGTTGAAGGTGTAGAGGAGTCCCAAAATTGATGAACATTCTGGTGAAAGAAGTCTTTGCAAGAAGTGCATCGACAAAGGAAAGGAGATGCCTTGAACCTTTCCATAAGGCCAAGAGAGAAGCTGTCGAAGAATTGAGCCAAGCGCAAAGAGTGCGCCTAAGGTGTTGTGAATTCACCTTATAAGCTCAGGAGGAAGGGAGATGAGTTTCCAGGAGGGCATGAGAAGCTCGCAGAGGAACTTGGAACTGTGAAGGTTTTCAAGCCGAGCAAGGTCGCAAGAAAGTTGCACAGATTTATGCAAGGAGTGCAAAAATCCTTCAAGAACAACCTAAGTCTTGAAAGGTGAAATTGCGCTAAATGTGCAAGGGAATCTAGGACTTGCCGAAGTCCCGAAGACGGAGAGGTCACTCACTGTCGAGGAGGAGTCAGGTGGAAGAATATCGAGAGATTCGGGAGTAGGAACTTCGTAAGTTTTTCGAGAGCAAGCAAAGGATCTTTGCTAAGTCGCGAAGAGCGATTTCAAAATCCACACCATTGGATCTGGAAAGGCACGTGGAAAGGGATCAGCGCATCGATGATTCGTGATCGGAGAAGGCAGATTCGAGGGGAGAAAGGATTCACGAAGTCCGAGCTCACGAGGTCAATCATATCCGTTGATCACGAGAAGAACGAGGACCGTAGATTTGGTCCCAAAGCATTCGCCTATTCGGAAATCGGGAAAAGGAGAAGGCAACTCACGAAAGTCCCGAAGTGCGGGGTCGCAAAGGGAGTTGGCCCATGGTCACAGTCTGTGCTCACATCAAGGGAGGAGCTTAGCATCGAGAGCTAATGTCGTTGGCGTAGGAGATAAAATCGCCAAAGGAGAGGGTCCACAGGTGCCACATAGTGGGTACCGAGGAAGTGAAAGAGGGCATGTGTCAAGTCGAAACAAGTTCCATCGGGAGCCCAACGAACCATTCAGTTTGACGACTTGAACGATCCTATACTGGGAGGTCATGCCAGCCCTGGAGGAGCGAAGGGGGTTGTCACCAGGAGTGGTATCAGAGATAGATTTTGTCTGTGGAGTGTCTGCAAAAGGAGATCGGAGCTTGATTTATCTCAGTAGAGAATAAGAGATAAAGGAGCTGGTGCGAAATTGATTTATGTAAGCCAGGGAGACAGGGTGCAATACTCTGTTGGAGTTGTTGCAAGGTGTGCGGAATATGGTAAGAAACGAGGTGAGTTGAAGGCAGAGAAAGATGGTCGGTGAAGGTCATGAATGAAAATGAGGGACAGTCTACTCGCAGAAGAGTAAGGCAAAGATGGACAAGGAGCTCAGTGAAATTCAAGCGAAAATGGAGGAGCTAGAATTCAAGATGCAACAGGAGTCAAAGGTACATTGGAGGTACAAATGGCCTTTGAAGAGGACAGCCATATGGCCTGCACATAATTTTTTGGCCATAAGGCATCAAAAAGTGTTAAAGAGGTGGTTGAGGCATGTTGAAAACCTCAGTCATAAGGGAAAGAGATCTGGCAAGAGTCTCATAGATTGCTAGGTGGGCAATGAGAACAGTTCAGTGGATCTCGTAAAATGTCAGGTGGGTAGAGGAGACACCCCAGATTTCCAGGTGGGAAAGGGAGAAGAGATGAGCTCAGTCGAGAGTCCATTAAAAGATGAGGAGGTAGAAGAAGGACCTCACTCAGATGGAGATTCATGTGGAACTGCAAGTTGCGTGAATGAAGATGATGACAAGTTAGAAAATTTCATCACAACAAAGGAGAAGGATCGGAGGATCGTTCTGATCATTGGAGGAGTCGATATATTCCTACCAAGCATTCGAGGAGAGGCTAGCACAGATGTTGCAGATGTGACAGGGAGAAAGCAAGAAGAGACTGTCAAGGAGGAGAAGGAACAAATATTGATGTCTGTCCCGATGGAAGGAGAAGAGAATTCAACATAATCGCTCAATGTTTTCAGCCAGGAAGTTGGACAAGAGATGACTACAGCGCTGGAATATGCAGCAGAAGAAAGAGAAAACAACATAAACTTTGTTGGACTGTGTGAATAATTAGATGTTCTTGAGAGGAGAGTGGTAGTGCAAGGCATGCACATCCAACAGGCTAAGTTGGAAACAGATGAAGGACTACACTAGCATGAGAAGCTAGGAAAAGATGGAACAAAGCCAACAGAAGAACTGACAGGGATCAATCTGTTAGGGGAAACAGTTGAATGATAGTTCAGTATGGGGACTGTAGAAGTGGAGGATGCAGCAGAGTGGCAAGCTAAGGCCACAGAGGAAGAATATGTCTTAGGAAAACAGTGTGATTCACCCATCGACAAGAAGCAAGTGCAATGAGATAGACTGCAACAGAAAGACCAGCTGGATGAGGTGATCGAAGAGATAAGGAAGTTGATGTCAGAGTCGACAGAAGAATCGATCAATAAGAGGAAGCTGGACTAGAAGAAACTTGCATGAGCAACATCTCCAATAGGGAAGATGCGGGAACAGAAGCAACGAAACAGAGGAGCCGAGAGACATCTCCAGGAGAAAGTTTGGGATCCAGGTGGATTTCAACCACGTTGGAGAGCTCATGATTTTTTCCGCTATGGAGTATGATGCAGGAACATCGCTCCATCTCAGTATGCCCCAACTAATCAACACGCGTGGTGCGCATTCAAGGAAGGAGAGGTGTCGCTCTCTCATTTTTGCATCAAGGATCCAATGCGTGATCCAGGAATTAATTGAAGACAAGATGGAAGATTCAAATCATTCTCTCACAAAAGATGGAGATAAGGTCACCATTAATAGACTGACGAAGAAATAGATATGCGTCTGATTTAGAGCAGAATTGCCATCATTGTAATTTGGCCTTTCAATAAGCATTAGGGGTGGTGATTTGACACCATTAGTTAGCTTGCAAGGGAAGCTCATTTGAGACCCTCTTGTATAATTTTTTGTATTTTTTCCCAATTAGAAGGTTGGATTGGTTGGGTAGGTTGGAGGTTGATGAGAGCCGAGTCTCAGTTGTAGCTCAGACTCCACCATTGTAATTTGGCATTCCATCATTAATAGAAAATGATAGTTTTTCCTGTTTTATCTTTCTGTTCAATGAGTGTTGTGTGATGAATGCATTTTACATGCATTTGACTTGTAGATGAATGTTAGAAATCGTATGCAGGGATAGAGATACAATTTTCTATCTGAGAGTGTGTTGAATTAAGTCTGGTTCTCTAGGCTAAGTGAAAGGAGTGTGTGACAGAGATTGAAATCTCTGAAATCCGACACAAGGAGTGCGTGTATGAACTCAGTGGAGTCAGAAGAGAAGCTGCCAGGAGGGCACACCAGATTTATTCACAGACTCAAGGAGAAATTTCAAGGCGGTTAAGTCCCTTGAAAATAAAGCTTGTGTGGAGAGAGGCACAGTTCAGAGTTACTTAACACTCTATAATACTCTGTGAGGAGGTCATCGAGCTTGCATGAGAATACCTAGGAATTACACGATTGAAGGTGTAGAGGAGTCCCATAATTGCTGAACATTCTGGTGAAGGAAGTCTTTGCAAGAAGTGCATCGACAAAGGAAAGGAGATTCCTTGAGCCTTTCCATAAGGCCAAGAGAGAAGTCGTTGAAGAACTGAGCCAAGTGCAAGGAGTGCACCTAAGGTGCTGTGAATTCAACTTATAATCTCAAGAGGAAGGGCGATGATTTTCCAGGAGGGCACGGGAATATCGTAGAGGAACTTGGAACCGTGAACGTTTTCAAGCCGAGCAAGGTCACAGGAGAGTTGCACAGATTTCTACAAGGAGTGCAGAAAGCCTTCGAGAATAGCCTAAGTCTCGAAAGGTGAAATTGCTCTAAGTGTGCAAGGGAATCGAGGACTTGAGAGGTCACTCATTGTCGAGGAGGAGACAGGTGGCAGAAGATTGAGAGGTTCAGGAGTAGGAACTTCATAAGGTTTTCCGGGAGCAAGCAAAGGATCTTAGTGAGGTCGCGAAGAGTGATTTCAAAATCCAAACCATTGGATTTGGAAAGGCACATGGTAAGGGATCAACGCATCACTGATTCACGATTGGAGAAGGCATATTCGAGGGGATAAAGGACTCGCGAAGTCTGATCTCATGAGGTCGAGCATAGTCATTGATAGTGAGAAGAACGAGGGCCGTAGATCTGGTCCCGAAACATTCGTCGATTCGAAAATCGGGAAAAGGAGAAGGCAGCTCGAAAAAGTCTCGAAGTGCGGGGTCACGAAGGGAGCTGGCCCACGGTCGCAATCTGTGGTCACATCAAGGGAGGATCTTAGAATTGAGAGCTAAGGTCATTGGCGTAGGAGATAAAAGCACCAAAGGAGAGGATCCATAGGTGCCACATAGTGGGTATCGAGGAAGTGAAATAGGGTCTGTGTTAAGTTGAAACCGGTTCCATCGAGATCCCAATGAATCATTTGGTTTGATGACTTGAACGATGCTAGACCGGGAGGTCGTGCTAGCCTCGAAGGAGGGAAGGGGGTTGTCACCAGTAGTGGTATCATATCTAGATTTCTTCTGCAAAGTGTGGGCGGAAGGAGATCATAGCTTGAGTTCTCTCAGTAGAGAGAAAGAGACAAAGGAGATGATGCCTAATTGATTTCTGTAAGCCAGGGAGACAAGGTACGATACTTTGTTGGATCTGTTGCAAGGTGTGTGATAGATGGTAAGCAACCAGGTGAGTTGAAGGTAGATAAATATGGTCGTCGAAGGTCATGAATGCGAACGAGGGAGAGTCCACTTGCATAAGAGTAAGGCATAGATGGAAAAGGAACTCAATGAAATTTGAGCGAAGATGGAGGAGCTAGAATTCAATGTGCAGCAGGAGTCAAAGATACACTGGAGTTATGAATGGCCTTTGAACAGGATAGCCAGATGGCCTACTCAGAAGTTGGGTGCCAGAAGGAAAAAACTACTCAGAAGTTGGGTGCTAGAAGGAAGCAACAAGTTTTAAAGAGGTGGTTGAGGAATGCTAAAAACCTTAGTCATAAGGGAAAGAGATCTTGCAAGAGTCTCATAGATTTCTAGGTAGGCAATGAGAACATATCAATGGATCTCATAAAATTCCAGGTGGGCAGAGGAGACATCCCGTATTTCCAAGTGGGAAAGGGAGAAGAGATGAGCTTAGCCAAGAGTCCATTAACAGATGAGGAGGTAGAAGAAGGACCTCACTTAGATGGAGATTCATGTGGAATTGCAAGCCGCGTGAATGAAGATGATGACAAGTTAGAAACTTTCATCACAGTAGAAGAGAAGGATCATAGGATCGTTTTGATCATTGGAGGGGTTGAGATATTCCTACTAAGCGGCCAAGGAGAGGCTAGCATAGATGTTACATATGCGATAGGGAGACAACAAGCAGAGACTGTCAAGGAGGAGAAGGAACATATACTGATGTTTGTCCCGATGGAAGGAGAAGAGCATTCAACAAAATCGCTCAATGTTTTCAGCCAGGAAGCTGGACAGGAGATGAATACAACGCTGGAATCTGCAGCAGAAGAAAGAGTAGACAACAAAGACTTTGTTGGACTGTGTGAAGAATTAGATGCTCTTGAGAGGAGAGTGCTAGTGCAAGGCATGCACATCCAACAGGCTAAGTTGGAAACAGATGAGGGATTACACCAGCATGAGGAGCTGAGAAAAGATGGAACAGAGCCAACCAAAGAACTAACAGGGATCAATATTTCAGGGGAAGTAGTTGAACGACAACTCAGTATGGGGACTGCAGAAGTGGAGGATGCAGCAGAGTGGAAAGCTAAGGCCATAGAGAAAGAAGATTTCTTGGGAAATCAATGTGATTCACCCATCGACAAGAAGCGAGTGCAACGAGATAGACTGCAACATAAGGACCAATCGATAGAGAAGTTGGACGAGGTGATCGAAGATATAAGGAAGCTGATGTCGGAGTCGACAGAAGAATCGGTCAACAAGAGTAAGTTGGATGAGAAGATACATGCACGAGCAACAGGGAAGATGCGGTAATAGAAGCAACGAAACAGAGGAGATGAGAGACAACTCCAAGAGAAAGTTTGGGATCCAGGTGGATTTCAGCCACGTTGGAGAGCTCATGAGCAGGAGCTCATGATTTTTTCCACTGTGGAGTAAGATGCAAGAGCATTGTTCCATCTCAACACACGCCAGCTAATCAACACGCGTGATGCACATTCAAGGAAGGAGAGGCGCCACCCTCTCATTTTTTCCTTGAGGATCCAAGGCATGATCTAGGCATTAATTGAAGACAAGCTGGAAGAGCCAGATTGTGCTCTCACACAAGCTGGAGATAAGGTCAGCATTAATAAACTGACAACGAAATAGATATGCATATGATTCAGAGCAGAATTGCCATCATTGTAATTTGGCCTTTCGATAAGCATTAGGGGTGGTGATTTGACACCATTAGTTAGCTTGTGAGGGAAGCTCATTTGAGCCCCTTTTGTATAAATATTTGTATTTTTTCCCAATTAGAAGGTTAGATTGGTTGGTTAGGTTGGAGGTTGATGAGAGCCGAGTCTCAGTTGTAGCTCAGACTCCACCATTGTAATTTGACATTCCATCATTAATAGAAAATGAAATTTTTTCCTATTTTATCTTTCTGTTCAATGAGTGTTGTGTGATGAATGTCTTTTACATGCATTTGAGTTGTAGATGAATGTTAGAAATCGTTTGCAGGGATAGAGATATAGTTTTCTATCCGAGAGTGTGTTGAATTAAGTCTGGTTCTCTAGGCTAAGTGAAAGGAGTGTGTGAAATATATTAGAAGCTCTGAAAGCCAACACAAGGAGTGCGTGTCTGAACTCAGTGGAGTCAGAAGAGAAGTTGTCAGGAGGGCACACTAGATTTATTCATAGACTCCGGGAGAAATTTCAAGGCGGTTAAGTCCCTTGAAAATAAAGACTGTGTGGAGAGAGGCACATTTCAAAGTTACTGAACACTCTAAAATACTCTACCAGGAGGAAATCAAGCTTGCGTGAGCATACCCAGGAACTACACGGCTGAAGGTGTAGAGGAGTCCTAGAATTGTTGAACAATCTGGTGAAGGAAGTCTTTGCAAGAAGTTCATCGACAAAGGAAAGGAGATGCCTTGAACCTTTCCATAAGGTCGAGAGAGAAGTCGTTGAAGAATTGAGCCTAGCACAAGGAGTGCGCATAAGGCGTTGTGAATTCACCTTATAAGCTCAGGAGGAAGGGCGATGAGTTTCTAGGAGGGCACGAAAAGCTCGTAGAGGAACCTTGAACCGTGAAAATTTTCAAGTCGAGCAAGGTCGCAGGAGAGTTGCACAGATTTCTGCAAGGAGAGCAAAAATCCTTCGAGAACAACCTAAGTATCGAAAGGTGAAATTGCGTTAAGTGTGCAAGGGAATTGAGGACTTGCCGAAGTCCCGAAGAAGGAGAGGTCACTCACTATCAAGGAGGAGATAGGCGGAAGAAGATCGAGAGGTTTGGGAGTAGTAACTTCATAAGGTTTTCTGGGAGCAAGCAAAGGATCTTCGTGAACTCGCGAAGATCGATTTAAAAATCCAGACCGTTGGATCTGGAAAGGCACGTGGCAAGGGATCAATGCATCACTAATTCACGATCAAGGAAGGAAAAGTCGAGGGGACAAAGGACTTGCGAATTTCGAGCTCGCGAGGTCGATCATAGTCGTTGATTGCGAGAAGAACGAGGACCGTATATCTGGTCCTGAAACATTCATTGATTCAAAAATCGAGAAAAGGAGAAGGAAGCTCATGAAAGTCCTGAAGTGCGGGGTCGTAAAGGGATATGACCCACAGTCATAGTCCATGGTCACATCAAGGGAGGATCTTAGCATTGAGAGATAAGTTCGTTGGCATAGGAGCTAAAAGTGCCAACGGAGAGGGTCCACAGGTGCCACATAGTGGCTACCGAGGAAATGAAAGAGGGTCTGTGTCAAGTCGAAACCGGTTCCATCGGGAGCCCAACAAACCATTCGGTTTGATGACTTGAACGATCCTAGACTGGGAGGTCGCGCCAACCCCAGAGGAGGGAAGGGGGTTGTCACCATTTTTCATGTTTCCCGCTTAAAGAAACTACTCAACACTAGGTGCTAGATTGATACCATTCTACCTAATTTGGTTGGAGAAGGTTCCATTTGGTTGCAGCCACAAGTAGTGTTGGACCAACGAGAGCATCGTCTCTGCCAATGCGCCACCAAGAAAGTTTTTTTTTATTGGAAGGACACACAACCAAAAGATGCCACCTGGGAGTTGGTTAACATTTTGCGGTAATTTCTTCATCTCAAGCCTTGAGGACAAGTTTGTTTTTAAGGGGGAGGGCATGTTAGGGACCTAACCTCCCTAATCCCTCACGTAGGTAGAATAATATATTTTCCATGTAATAAAGGTCGATATCTATAAATAAGGCCTAGTTAATAAGGTGAACAAGTCAAATGTAAGAAGACCTAATAGAAGCTTCCACTTCTAGAAAGATCTTCCTCTAGATTGTTCTTTTGGTTGATAGATTTAGTATAAATAGGACTCGAGGGCATGAGAAGTATTTGTCTTGAGAATTATTGTAACAGAGCGTTGCTCTGCTAGAGGTTGCCCCCTTGAAGAGACAAGTGAACATTGCTCCCATTTCAATAAAAGGTATCATTTTGGTGTGTTATTCTCTATATTATGTTGTTATGCTGGTAATTTCTGTGATATTCATGTTTCTTCTCAATATAACATAACCAGGTGTATAACACAAAATTATCTTCAAATAAAATATTTGAAAACAAATTTTAAATTCCATATTTGTGGAATTCTTTGAATATATTTTTAGATTGTATTGATATTGCTTCAATGGATATTGTTGTAAATATAGTTAACAATGTCAATATAAAAAGAGGAAAATTTTAGGATTGTTGCTAGGTTAAAGGAGCAATATGGTGATGGCAAATTTTGTTTACCTTACAAAAAATTGCATGGGATTACAAAGGAGAAGAATTCTAAAGTTTTCATATTAAAAAACATTGTAGGGATTATGGACACTTTGAAGGGTGTCACGTATTTCGTCTATTGATAAGTTATTTATTATGTGTTTAATTTGTATTATCATCACAAAGTTTTTTATCATTTTAATAGTTGATATCTATACCAAAAATATTTGAGCATTTGTAATTACAAAGACAAAACATACTAGTATTGAATTGTGGCCTTAGGATGTGTCAAATTTTAGTAGAAATAGGTGAACAAGTTGATGAATATCATGGAGCATATGGAGATCATAAAGTTAACCCTATGAAGAAAAATGATGATACTAATATAATTGAGAATGAAAGAATAAATAGATTTATTCATGACACATTTACTCCAATGGATATAACTTTGATGATGTTCATGATATACCTCTAATTGATAAGACATTCAAACTCTTATATGAAGGCTCAAGGACAAATCTTCTCTATGCTATTTTCTTGTTGGTGAACTTGAAAGTATTGTATGGTTTTTCAAAGACCCATGTCACATAGATGTTAAGATATACAATATAATTCTTCATACATGAATGTTTATTTTTTTTCTCTTTTCTTAGTGTTTTTTTTTTCCACAGAAAAAATTTGTAATTTCATTAAGGAGGTACAAAATTACATTCGCAGGTATATATTGGCTATGAAGAAATAACCAAATATATAGTAACTAGTAAGGGAACCACAAAGAGAGCCAAAATAAGTGTCAGAAGCACTACCCCAGACATGGGTAAAAAAAACAGAAATAAAAGAGGCCTGCTAGGGCCCGGATCTAACTATTAAGCCGCTAAACAAAGTTACAAACATGTCAAAATAGATCGGGAAAGTTACAATCTGACCCAACCTCCAGAAAGAAGCAGGAAACCCAACAACCTATAGGAAAAAGCATCAGATCCCAGGTCCAAAGACCCAACACATGGCCAACAAACCTCCAAGAGGGAGCCAGCAAGGAAGCTCCAAATCAGATCAAGATGAAGACTAAGAGGCGAAGATGAAAAGATCAACCCCACCAGATCCATCGTAGGAAGAACCAAAACGTCGAGAAAGGGTAGCCGTAAAAAACACAACTACCTTCCACCAAAACCACGAACAAGCAGAGGATGCATCGTCCGGGTGAGGAACCAAGTGTAAAGCAGCTCCAAAATATCTTCAGAAATAAAACAGGTGTTGGAGCAAAAAGGCTCCAGAAAACCCCATACACGCTCAAACGCGCTCAATCGAAGAAAACCCGAGGCCCCATCGGAAAATGACATAAGAAAACCCAGCCAAGTCAGGGAGGTTCCAACAGCTTGTAGATCCGCCCTCCGGAAGGCATAACTTGCTCTGGAACCAAAGATCCACATAAAAAAATAAACGGAAACTCGCAAGAGGGGAAGCACGAATCCGAGACGAAAACGAAGCTAGAATCCAACGAATAAACCAGGACCGTGGCTGCCAATTCCACTCCGATATCTAGAAAGGGAAGAGCATACAGGAGCACCGAAAACGCCAAAGAGAAGTAGAAGGTATGTGGCTAAGGAAACCCTAGCCGCAGACCCCCCATCTTCCTTCTCTTTTCTCAGTGTTAATTGTATAAAGGATGAAATATGGACAAATATTCATTACAATGATTTTTTTTTCCGAATGTTGTATATTTTTAGGTGATTTTCCCTTACCACCATCAAATACTTTATCTCACACATACTGAGCATTTTATCTCATTATGAAAGATATAGTAATTGTTCGACAACACATGTATTCCAACAGAGGACGAACACCTTCAGTGACCACTCACATAACCAGATCAAAGATCAACACATCGATGTTTTCACGTGGTAAAACCCCCACCGGGAAACATCCACGACCCCAGCCAACATGACCACTTGGAGTAGTTTATTAATGAAAATAAAAAGATTACAGAGAGATTTTACAAGAGAGTTTCTCACATTCGATCATAGACAAATGACTCTCCATGCTCTTTAAATAGAGATCATCGAACAATCGGGTGTTAATCCACAAATCAATGGTCATTAAGATCGAGGAGAGTATGAACCATCGGATCACTCTATGTCGGGAACATATCGTGACCGTCGGATTTCCTAACTACAAATGCATACTAAAGAAACACACTAGAAAACACACTTTTACTAACAACACAATAGACCAAGTAGATCTTACTAACTCCTAACTGTCTAAATATCCTAACATCCCCCCTTAAGAACAACTTGGGATAGGATTGAAGGATTTACAATAGTGACACAATAGGAGAAGGAAGGAGGCATTAGATCTTGTCCCCCCTTAATGACAACTTCCTGAAATCCTAACATATATCGAAGTTTGGAAAACTTCGCTTCTGTAAGAGGCTTTGTGAAAATGTCTGCAACTTGATCTTCTGCAGGGAAAAAGAGCACTTCAATAACTTTATCATGAACGAGATTTCTGATGAAGTGCATGTGTAGATCGATGTGTTTGCTACACTGATGTTGAACTAGGTCTTTGGAGAGCTTGATGGCACTCTAATTTTCACACCAAAGGTTGGTCGGATGCTGGTGCTGGAATCCAAACTTTGAAAGGATCTGTCGAAGCCACAAGGCTTCCTGACTTGCATTTACCATTGCTTGGTACTTTGCTTCTATTGAAGAAAGTGCAATAACATGTTGTTTCTTACAGGCCCAAGTGATAGGACCTGAACCAAGGCAGAAAACATAACCTGCAGTAGACTTCCGATCATTAGGGTCATCGACCCAATCTGAATCAGTGAAACCAACCAATAAAGGAGTCCCCCCTGAACTGTAATGTATCC
>ML836591.1:0-12266 GCA_009831015.1 Picea engelmannii | reverse complement strand
TTTTTTTATAGTTATGTGGTAGCATTACTGTGTACATCTCCAAACTAGTAGGGAAAAAACAATTTCGATTCCATAGAACACTTACAAGTACATTTCATGACACCTCAAGGTTAACACATTTTTGTGGTAAAGCACCACACTCTTAACATTATATAATTGTATCAATTATCCATGCATTTTTTGAATAATTTCTTTGTATACTATTAGTAAAATAATTTCACATCTTATAGGTCTTCAAATAAAGGATAAATTTGTTTGTCCAATAAATAGTCCTAAATGATATATCGATGATCAAGAAGTTTAAGAAATGAGATGTTTGATGAGTACATACACTTCCTCCCTAAAAACCATTGGTATCTAACTGCCAAAAAATACATTTTAATGGGAAAGAAAAGACTAAAAACCTTACAAAGAATGACACATCAACTATGGAAATTGGAATACATAATAAAAATAGTCAAAGGTAAGCAATCAATTTCCATATCATATGTGACTAAATGTATATTTTTATTCAATTCCTTTTGTGGTATCTAACATTTAATTGTTTTTCAATTATGTTTCATAAATTTCATCAATGCGTTAATAAGAATCCACAAGGAATGAAAAGATACTCCATGCAATTCGGTGGATTCCCTACTATGAACACCTATAAGTAGTTCATTTGTTTGATACAATGCTCATTGAGAAGAATGTTAGAAAAACATTATAGAGAAACTTAGATGAAAAGAGTAATAAAATAGAACCACCCAAGTTTGTAGTGACATTCAAGAAGACAATCATGTAATGAGAAATTTGATTCATAATTCTAGTGATGGATAACTATAGAATATTTTGTGGTTATTTAAAGAGCAAGAAAGACACTTCACATAATTGAATTTATCACTAGTTTTGTTTCAAACATAAATAATATCTTAATGGAAAAACATGAATTTGATGTAAATGTTTCAAGTCTAGGTGATTGTTATCCTAATGTCCTCTAATTAAATAACTCAAAACACAATATGTTTAAAGATATAAAATTAAACCTATGAACATTGCATCCATCAAACATTAGTTGAAAAATGTGTGATGGATGCAATGTTCAAAGGGATTTCTCCTTCAAAGAAATTTTTCATTCCTGTTATCAAAGATTATAAGATGACCTTTGTACCCTGCTTTGAACCAGCCATTGTATAGTTAATAAAATCACCTAAAACAACAATGTACGACTAGATCTGAGCGTATACAAATGATGCATGAAGGAAGGACCGATATCGCAATGGTATGGCCTTTATGACCTACTATACTTGTTGGTCACTTCAACAATTTGCTCCATTTTTTCTCCTTGAATGCACTTTTCCCTCTTCCAGTTCTCTTGCAATATTCTCATGAGTGTGATTAACCTCTCATATCTTGCCATATTCATGCTTTGAGAGAGATAACTAATCTCTTCAATCCTAGCTATCACCTCTCTCAATCATGAAATGTACGGTAAGATCAAATCATAATCTAAATCACTAATGTTCTAAAAACAAAATTACCGACTTAACGAACACTGTGACCTCAAAAGAAGAACTCTAGCCCTTAAAACCCATATTTTTGCATAAAAAACATCAAAATCAACCCCCAAATCAAAAAGTGGTGCTACTAATAGCACCATTTTTTCTAACATGGATTAAGATTACAACATTTTTCAAACATAACCTTAAAACTCAAATAGTTGCTCAGAAAATCCTTTAAATCAACACCTAAATAAAAAAGTGACGGTACCTAAAGCAAAAAAAAAAATCTAAATGTTAAAATGAAGGCTTATTACAACCTAATTGAAACCGTGGCCTTGAAAATAGATCCCTATGCTAAAAACAAAAACCAAAATTGGATAGTAAATGGTCACTTTAAAATGTATTTACTAACCTTTTTTCTCCTTAAATTTACATTAAAAATAAATAAACAAAAATGATAAAATCTTCGCAATTTTTTTTAAATGAAGAAAAAACGCATTTAAAAAAATATATTCAAAACCCACAATGTATATTGGACTTGATTGGCAAATGAGCCTATATCTCCTTTGTTTTCCACAAATCTATTTGTGCAATCCTCCACATTTTCCATTGTAAGAGTTCCCTTGCTTGAAAGATGTACATTCCTTGGTATATTTGGTAAGTCCTCAGTTTCTATGCAACTCGTTGCTTCCCTACTATGAGAATTTGCTTGCATATTACTCAAAGGTATGCATGGGTTGCAACCCTCTTCAGATCTCAAAGTTTGCATCATTTTTTCAATCAGTTTACCATTGTGGCAACAATCAATGATTTCCTTAGGTTGTTGATCTAGAACATCATGATCAAACACTACTCCACTAATACTTTCCCTTGTAGTCATGTCTCTATGAGGAATGTCGCAATTTCCATCAGCTTCTCCCTCGAGAAAGCTAGAGACATGCTTATTATAAGAGGCATGTGAATACTGTGTAAGACTATCTGCAAGTTCAATCATCTCCTAACCTATATCTCGCACTCTCTTCCAAATATGTTGCATATCTGAATCAAAAGAACCCAAGTGACAAGCCATACGTTCCAACTTTCATTCTCACTTCTATAAGCGGGAAATAAAAAACTTCTTGGGCCCTGGATCGAATAAAACTACCATGAATCAAGGTGCAAATATTTGCAAAGTTTTCTGCCCTAGTAATATCCTGGACAACATTGGCGGGCTTTGACACTTGGTGGTTGACTTGACATTTGATAGCTCAATGGTTTATATGAGTTGGGTATTAGGTTTCGATTAAGGAATTCAATGTTGGGTTCCGAATTGGAATTCAGACAAAAAGACCTAATACTTTTTATTTAACAAAATTATTAAAATAAAATCAATTTTAACTTGTAAATGATTTTATAAAAATAATTTATTTTATTTTAATTTTGAATAAAACTAACAAGAGCAATTTGTCATTTAAAAAAATAAGTCAAAAGCAAATTGTGAGATTTCACCAAATTGATAATTTGAGGCTATGGGAGACTTTGACAAAGTTTGACGAAAAATTTGGAGGCTTTGGCAAAGTTGACACAAAGTTAGCAAAAAGGTCAAAGATTTTGACGAGTTCAAATTTAGGTGCCAATAACTGGGGTTTTGAAAGAAAAACAATCTACTCATTTCACTACCAAAAGTTTAAACTTCTCGTAGCGATACTGCAATTTAAGTACTAACATGTATCATTTTGGCGTGTTATTCTCTAGATTTTGTTTTTCCTGTTGGTAATTTTCGTGATATTATTGTTTATGCTCAATATAACATAACCCGATGCATAACAAGTGGTATCAGAGCACTTTCCTTGGCAGGAATTGTGGGTTATTTTTTTCAGGGTAGAGACATGTTCTGACATTTTTAAACAATAGTGATTTGTCGTTCAATGCATAAATATGTGGTCCGGGAAGCATACACTCAAGAAATACAAGAGGTTTTTAAGCTCACATTGTTGGACACCCTTGTAACCCCTGTTGGTGCCCCTTCGAGTGGTAGTGCATTAGACAACACATGTATATGAACTTTCTCTTCCAAGTACCTATAGTATATCGGGAGACCCCCTAGGTATCCTGAAACTAACCATAGATCAATCAATCGGTCACCTGACTGCTATAGTGCCATCAAGAATAAAACTCGGGAAGATACTCTCTATTACCTGGGTAATCGGGTAGTATGGCTAAGGGTGCGGTCTAGCCTCCTTAGTTGGTGCCCTGAGATATTGGGTCGAGTACTAATGTTCGACCTCGCACGTATATCAGAGAGATATAATAAAGGGAAAACCCTTGTATGTAGGAACCCTAAAAACCCTAACCCTTGGGATGAAAATAGAACTGAAATGGAACAAAAAAGACCTATTGTCGTGCAAACTTGCCTCTTGCATTCTGGTTGCAAAATTACTACACATTTTTTCCTATTAAGAATTTGGGCATTTTGACATTGTAGTATTATTCAGATTGGAGTATAACTCCACAAGAGTAAAACAAAAGTATGAGGCCTTCCCTCACCCTTATTTTCGACCTATCCTATTGGATTCCTCTTTTCATCTCGATTTTCGTGATACCTATCATTTTTCAGCCTTTTTTCCCCTGTGGTCTCAATCCCCCTTCCCGACACCCTTATTTGCAACCTATCCCATTGAATTCCTCTTTTCTCCCTAATCGTCATCATACCCTTCACCCATAACCCATTTTATATGCAAACCCACCCGCTCCCTTCCTAGTCCTCCTTTCACCATGGCCCACACCCGCAACCAAGACCTTAAATCATGCTTCATTGCCTTGTCATATGATCTCTCCACGATCCAGAAGGAATTGTGGCAAATCAATGCAAATAATTTCATCATCAATTCCTCCATGCATTCCACCATAGATGCCAAAATGGAATACCTAAAACAAGACATGACAAAGGACCTGTCTTCCCACATGGAACATGAGCTTGAATCCTTTTTTGTCCATCTCTTCGCCAAATTGAATATTCCTGGAGGCCTTCCCTCAGTTGACCAAGCTTTGCACCCCGAAGGTGATACTTCCTCCAATTCCCAAAATTTTCAGTCCAATCACTTTCCGCATGACCTACGTCTTCCTAGAGTGGATGTGAACAAATTTGATGGATCATATCCCATGGGATGGGTTACCCAAATGGAACACCATTTATCTTTGCACAACATTACCGATGACTTGGCCAAACTTCATTACGGTGTTCTCCATTTGGATCTTCAGCGTTGGAAATGTTGGCAATAACATAAAAAGGCACGCCAATGGTATGTGGCTTGGACACCATTTGTTGCATAGATTTATGACTGCTTTCACACTAACACCCATCATTTAGGTCGTTTAACCAAGTTGAAATAAACTGGCCTAGTGGAAGAGTTTATAGTTTCCTTTGAGGAATTATCTTTCAGAACGGAAGGAATGACAAAATATTTTTTTAGGGAATGTTTTATCAGTGGTTTCAAGGATGAAATATGTGCCCATGTCCTCATGGCTCGCCCCCAGACTTGGTTGGAAGCTACTAAAATATCCAAGGAAGAACAACAAGTAGTATCATCCCAAATCAGAAAAACACCCTTTATTCCTCACCCTAAACCCACCCTTCCTACCCCTCCTGCCACTCCCCTCAAGATGCATAAATTAACTCAGGCTGAAATGGATGAATGCCAACTTAAGGGTCTTTATTATAATTGTGATGACAAGTATTTTCTGGGGAAAAAGTGTAAGAAACAAAAGCTTTTTATGGCTATGTTTGAGGATGTTTCTGAAGAAGAGGCATATGCTTCCCTTGTACCTGAGATACCCCCACCACCTGATCTTAATCGACCCTCTGATCCATAGGAAGTTGAACCACTGATTTCCCTGAATGCACTCACGAGTTTCTATGCCACATAAACCCTCGAGTCAATTTGATACATTAAGCACCAGAAAGTCATCATTCTTTTTTACAGTGGCAACACCCATAGTTTTATTCATCACCACATTTCCCAAGAAGTCAATTTCTATGTTTGTCGAATTAATAATTTCCAAATCATGATTTCCAATGGGGGTTCCATGAAATGTGGATGGTGTTGTGAAAAAATATGTCTACAAATTGGTCGGTACCACCTGAAATCTCGTATGTTTTCTATTGACATGGGAAGTTGTGACATTGTACTTGGTGTTGAATGGTTACACACTCTTGACCCTATCACCATGGACTTCCATAAATTAACCATGCAATTACAGCAGGAGGACCAACAACACTAGTTCCAAGGCATCACTGCAAGTTCACCGGAGATCATCAGTTCCCACAGAATAGAAAATCTCCTCAGAAAATGTCATTCTAGCATTATTTCCCAACTTTGATCCATTCAAGCGGTTGAAATGCCCTCTGTCCATCCTGACCTCCAATCTATCCTCTCCCAACACCAAGCTATGTTTCAAACCCCCTAGGGACTTCCCCCTTCTCTTGGTGTCCATGATCATTCCATTCCTCTAGTTTTGGGTAGTCTTCCCCCAAATGTTCACCCTTATTGTCATCCCTTTGTGTAGAAGAATGAAATTGAGAATATTTTTCAAGGATTGGTAGAAGCCAGTGTCATCTGCCCCGGTACAAGCCCCTATTCTTCTCCAGTAGTCATGGTACTCAATAAAGAAGGTACCAATTGGCACATGTGTCTTGATTTTCGCGCCCTCAACAAACTCACAATCAAAGAAAAATTTCCCATTCCTATCATTGATTACCTTTTGGATGAATTGAGTGGTGCTCAGTGTTTTACCAAACTTGATCTCTGTTCTAGCTACCACCAAATTCGTATGAAAAAAGAATGCATTCCCAAGATTGCATTCAAAACTCATGAGTGTCACTATGAGTTCTTGGTTATTCCATTCGGCCTCTGTAATGCTCCTTCCACTTTTCAAAGTCTCATGAATCATGTCTTATGTCCTTTCCTCCATAATTTTGTCTTGTTTTTTTTTTTTATGATATTCTCTTCTATAGCAAAATTTGGCAGGCCCATCTTACCCATGTGGATCAAGTTCTATAGCTACTATCTCAGCACAAAATTTTTCTTAAGGAGTCTAAATGTGATTTTGTAGCCTCTGAAGTTGAGTACCTAGGACATATTGTAGCAAGGATGGTGTCAGGGTGGATCCAAAGAAAATTGAAGCTATACAGGATTGGTCACGCCCGAAAACTCTTAAAATTTTTCATGGCTTCCTGGGTTTGACGGGCTATTATTGAAAGTTTGTTGATCATTATGGAGAAAATGCAGCTCCCCTCACAATGCTCCTTAAAAATAATGCTTTCACTTGGAATCCTACAACCGACTACTCCTTCAAAGCTTTGAAAGAAGCTATGTGCACTACTCATGTTTTGGCTCTCCCTTACTTCAACAAGACCTTTGTACTGGAATGTGACGCCTCAAGTAAAGGCATCGAGGTTGTCCTCATGCAATATGGTTGACCTTTGGCTTTCACTAGCAAACATTTGCCTGAGCGCCATTTGGGGAAATCCACCTATGAAAAGTAAATGTTGGCTATTTTGCATGTTGTGGATATCTAACATCCTTATCTCTTGGGGAAACGCTTCAAAATTAAAACTGATCATTAAAGCCTCAAGTATTTTCTGGAACAACGAATTTCTTCCCTAAAGCAACAAAAATGGGTAACCAAGCTGTTTGGATATGATTATGAGATCCTCTACAAAAAAGGAAAAGAAATTGTGGTGGTTTATGCCCTTTCAAGGAAATATGAAGAAGATGGGTCCCTTTTATCCCTCTCATTCATTGTCACAAATTGGCTTCACGAGGTTCTCTAGGAATGGTTGCAAGACTCCAAACTTTCCAGAATGATCCAAACACTACAACAAGATCCTCAAGCTTCTCCAAGGTATTCATGGCACCATGAAGAGATTCGTTATAAAGGTCACATGTATTTAAGCAAACAGTCGAACCTTAAATCCACCAAGATATCTAAGTTCCATGCTTCACCTATATTTGGGCATTCTGGTTTTACCAAAACCTATGAATGGGTCAAACGTTATTTTTTCTGGGATGGTATGAAACATGACATCCACACCTTTGTAACTGAATGTGATACTTGTCAATGCAATATAGGTGAGACAGTAAAGGATCTGGGCACGCGTCAACCACTTCTAATTCCACCTACTATTCAGACATATATTTCTATGGACTTCATTGTTGTCTTACCTAAATCAGACAATAATATAGTCATCATGGTAGTAGTGGATCGTCTTTCCAAATATGATCATTTATGTGCTCTTCAACACCCTTTCACAACATCCACCGTGGCTCATTTTTTTATGGATAATATCTTCAAAATCCATGGCATGCCTCATTCTATTGGTTGTTACCATTCTCCAACTTTTATCTTGTTCAAAATCTAGGGAACCCAATTGCATATCAACGCAACATATCATCCTTAGACTGATGGACAAACTGAAGCAGTCAACAAGTGTTTGGAAACATAATTGAGGTGTTTTGCGTCCGGCATAAAAAAAAATAGTGGGTTTAGTGGTTACCCCTCGTTGAATGGTGGTACAACATCTCTTACCATACAACCACTCGCATTAGTCCCTTTGAAGCAGTCTATGGACAAAAGTCACCCTTAGTTCTATCATACATGCTCGGTGTCTCCAAGGTTCAGCAGGTGGATCAAACTCTTATAGTTTGCATGGCCATTCTCCGTACCCTCAAATAAAATTTGGTCATGGCTCAGAATCACATGAAACAACAAGCATGTCAGGGTCATTATGAATATGAATTTGTTGAAGGGGACCAAGTGTTTCTTCGTCTGCAACATTATAAGAAGACTTCACTCAAATCCAAACACTGTGAAAAACTCACCCCAAATTTTTTGGTCCTCATATTATTCTAAAGAGAGTGGGGCAAGTGGCCTACCAGATAGAGTTTCCCTATCACTCTAAGCTCCATCCTATTTTTCATGTTTACTGCTTAAAGAAAGTGCTCGACACTAGGTGTCAGGCTGAGACCATTCTACTTGAGTTGGTTGGAGAAGGTTCCATTTGGTTGTAGCCACAATCAGTCTTGGACCAACGAGAGCATCGTCTTCACCAACGCACCATCAATAAATTTTTAGTTTAGTGGAAGGACACACAACCAGAAGATGCCACCTGGGAGTTGGTTACCATTCTGCAGCAATTTCCTCATCTCAAGCCTTGAGGACAAGGTTTTTTTTAAGGGGGAGGGCATGTTAGGGACCTAACTTCCCTGACCCTTCACGTAGGTAGAATAATATATTTTCCATGTAATAAAGGTCGATATCAATAAATAAGGTCTAGTTAATAAGGTGAACAAGCCAAATGTAAGAAGACATAATAGAAGCTTTTGCTTCTAGAAAGATTTTCCTCTAGATTGTTCTTTTGGTAGATAGATTTAGTATAAATAGGACTCGAGGGCATGAGAAGTCTTTGTCTTGAGAATTTTTGTAATAGAGTGTTGCTCTGCTAGAGGTTTCCCCCTTAAAGAGACAAGTGAACACTGCTCCCATTTCAATAAAGGTATCATTTTGGTGTGTCATTCTATATATTATGTTGTTTAGTTGGTAATTTATGTGATATCCATGTTTCTGCTCAATATAACATAACTAGGTGCATAACACAAAATTATCTTCAGATAAACAATTTGAAAACAAATTTTAAATTCTATATTTATGGAATTCTTTGAATATATTTTTAGATTGTATTGATATTGCTTCAGTGGATATTGTTGTAAATATAGTTAACAATGCCAATATCAATAGAGAAAAATTTGAGGATTGTTGCTAGGTTAAAGGAGCAATATGGTGATGGTAAATGTATTTTCCCTTATGAAAAATTGCATGGGATTACAAAGGAAAGGAATTGTAAAGTTTTCGTATTAAAAAACATTATAGGGATTATGGACACTTTGAAGGGCATCACATATTTCGTCTATTGATAAGTTATTTATTATGTGTTTAATTTATATTATCATCATAAAGTTTTTTATCATTTTAATAGTTGATATATATACCAAAAATATTTGAGCATTTGTAATTACAAATACAAAACATACTAGGATTGAATTGTGGCCTTTAGGATGTGTCAAATTGTAGTAGAAATAGGTGAACAAGTTGATGAAGATCATGGAGCATATGGAGATCATAAAGTTAACCCTATGAAGAAAAATGATGATACTAATATAATTGAGAATGATAGAATAAATAGATTGATTCATGACACATTTACTCCAATGGATATAACTTTAATGATGTTCACGATATCCCTATAATTGATAAGGCATGAAAACTCGTATATGAAGGCTCAAGGACAAATCTTCTCTGTGCTATTTTCTTGTTGGTGAACTTGAAAGTATTGTATGGTTTTTCAAAGATCCATGTCACATAGATGTTAAGCTATACAATATAATTCTTCATACATGAATGTTTCTTTTCTCTTTTTTCTCAATGTTAATTGTATAAAGGATGAAATATGGACAAATATTCATTACACTAATTTTTTTCTAAATGCTATAGATTTTTAGGCGATTTTCCCTTAACACCATCAAATACTTTACCTCACACGTACATAGAATTTCTCTCATTATGAAAGATATAGGAATGGAGTATAAAACAATTGAAGCATGTCCTAATGACCATATTATATATTATGAACAACATGCAACAAAGTTGGAATGTCCACAATGTGGAATTAATAGATATCGAACCAATCACATAACAAATAAGGTGTCATAAAAGGTTTTTTATTATATTCCCATAATTCCACATTTACAACATATGTTCAGGTGAAAAAAAATAGCACAATTTATGTATTACCATCCACATAAGAGAAGTAAAAATGGTGTTATGTGAATGCCTGCAGATGGTACCACATTTAGGGACATCAAAGAAATATGACCAATTTTTAAAGAAGAGTTGTGTAATGTTAATATTCCATTGGTAGTGGATGGTGCCAATCCATTCAAAGAGCTCATATTCGTTTACTCAGTGTGATCTATTTTTGTTATAAACAATAACCTTCCTTCTTATAAGTCAATAAAGAGGGAGCACACAATGTTGGAAATGATTGTTTTATATATTTGTTTACAATAATGTTTTCAAGTATATATTGTTTCAATTGTACTTTATTTGTTTGTTACATATTAATTTATTATATGTTCAAGATAATAAAAATGTATATTTTCAAACAATTTTAAGTAGGTAACAAGTTAAAGATATGGATGTGTATATTGAGCATTTTATTGATGTTTTACAATTATGTGGTAGCATCACTATGTACATCTCCAAACCAGTAGGGAATTTTTTTTTTAGATTTTATAGAATACTTACATGGACAATTCAAGATGCCTAAGGGTTAACACATTTTTGTGGTAAATAAAGCACTACACTCTTAACATTATATAATTTTATCAATTATCACTGTGTTTTTTAAATAATTTATCTGTATACTATTATTAACATAATTTCACATCTTATAGATCTTCAAATAAAGGGATAAATTTGCATGTCTAATATATGGTCCCAAACGATATCTCAATGATCAATATGTTTAGGAAATAAGATGTTTGATGATATGTTCAAGGTAATAAAAATGTGCATTTTCAAATAATTAAGTAGGTACCAAGTTAAAGACATGGATGTATTTATTGAGCATTTTATTGATGAATTTGTATAGTTATGTGGTAGCATGATTGTGTACATCTCCAAACTAGTAGGGAAAAAACAATTTTTATTCCATAAAATACTTACATGGACAATTCATGACACCTCAGGGTTAACACATTTTTGTGGTAAATGAAGCACCACACTCTTAACATTATATAATTGTATCGATTATCCATGTATTTTTTGAATAATTGCTTGGTATACTATTATTAACATAATTTCACATCTTATAGGTCTTCAAATAAAGGATAAATTTGCTTTTCCAATAAATAGTCCTAAATGATATATCGATGATCAAGAAGTTTAAGAAATGAGATGTCACTTCAACAATTTGCGACATTTTTTCTCCTTGAATGCACTTTTCCCTCTTCCAGTTCTCTTGCAATATTCTCATTAGTGTGATTAACCTCTCATATCTTGCCATATTCATGCTTTGAGAGATAACTAATGTCTTCAACCCTAGCTACCACCTCTCTCAATCATGAAATGTATGGTAAGATCAAATCATAATCTAAAACACTAATGTTCTAAAACAAAATTATCAACTTAACGAACACAGTGACCTCAAAATGAGAACTCTAGTCCTTAAAACCCATATTTTTGCACCATTTTTCTAACATTTTTCTAGTGGGTTAAGATTACAACATTTTTCAAGCATGACCTTCAAACTCAAATAGTTGCTCAAAAAAACCTTAAAATCAACACCTAAATAAAAAAACGTGACGTTAATTCCAACCTAATTGAAATTGTGGCCTTGACAATAGATCCCTATGCTAAAAACAAAAACCCAAAATTGGATAGTAAACGATCACTTTAAAATGGATTTACTAACTTTTTTTTTCTCATTTCCCCCAAAACAACAATTTTAAAAAAAAATATATGTTTTTTTTTAAGAATAATAAAAAAAACATGAACTCAAAAACTCTTAAAATGAAAGGAAATTCAAAAAAGTCTTAAAAAAAAAAGGAAATTAAAATATATATATTAAAAAATTATCTAAAATAAAAATATATTCAAAAAATAACTAATCTAAAACTTTAAAAACTAAAATAAAAAATAAAAATGAAAACATATATATTTTAAAAACTATTTACAATTAAAACCAAA
>ML836590.1:29576-58473 GCA_009831015.1 Picea engelmannii | reverse complement strand
ATCCTCCTGTGAAATTCCAATAACTTGTGAACCATCATAGAGACATTGTGTGTGATGTATACATATATTACTTCCATTGATTCTTCTTCGGTGAATATTTTATGTTTAATCGCTTGTATCATTGTACTTATCAAGGGAAACTCATTCTGAAAGGTAAATGTTACATGGAATATTTGAGTTATGTAATCCTAGTATGTTGTGTCTTTGCGCATCTCCAGTTCTAAGTACCAGTTCTTTGGGATGATGACAAGGGTATGTATAAACCTGTGTG
Organism: Picea engelmannii; assembly: GCA_009831015.1. NCBI lineage: Eukaryota > Viridiplantae > Streptophyta > Pinopsida > Pinales > Pinaceae > Picea > Picea engelmannii. The sequence continues at coordinate 58,202 of ML836590.1, read as the reverse complement.
TCCATTGTTTGCGAAATACTTAGCAGCGGCTAAGAATTATCGACGAAGGTAAGTACTTTAGGAAACTTTTTGAAGAGTTTCCTAGAGTTGGTCGAAGATGAAAATTCATTTCATGCATTATTCTCTATGGTCGATCATTGTGCACAAGGAAAGGAAACCCCTATTGAAAAAAAATTAGTGAACCAACTATTGTGCAAGAAAAGAACCAATGGTGAGTTTAGGTTCAATGCGTAGATTGGAGAATATGACATAGACAATGTGATCTTAGACTTGGGGTCTAATGTGAACGTTTTACCTAAGAATACATGGGAAATGATGGAGAAACCCAAGTTAGTTTGGTCACCTATTCAATTGAGATTAGCAAACTAGTACAAGATAGTACCTATTGGCATATTAACATAATTACATGTGAATATCGATGGAGTGTGCAGTGTCACATATTTTAAAGTTAACGAGATTGTGGACGAAAATAAACCATACCCAACGTTAATGGGACTAGAATGAGCCTTAAATAACCAAGCCATTATCAATCTGAAAAGGAGAGAGATGATATTTGAAGTAGGATAACTTAAATTTACTGCTCCATTAGACCCAAAAGAAGGAAGGAGGTACACAGAACCAACAAAGGGAGATGAAATAGACAACCTGTATAACATGAATGCAATGATGGATGACTATTTTAACCCCACCATAGACAGTGTGTTAAGTTGGAGAAACATCAATTCATGTACATCAGACTCAAAAGCATGTTTTGAAAATTAGCAGCAGAGGATGCATGAAGTCTCAACATGGCAATGCACACGCATGACCAAATCAATATGTTGGATTGGAATAAAAATATGCAACCCACCTAAGTATGACATGTTGATAGATATAAAAACATTTGAGGCACATGTACCAGAACAACAGAGGATACTAGCACTGGACATTGTACTGAAGGCCACCCCAGCCTCATGGTGGGTGACACACAAATAAAACATAGAAGACTGGAAACAATGTAGGAAACTAATACAAGTGAGATTCAAAACTGATGAGGGAGACATGGTGCAAAAGTATAGAGGGGAAGGAAACCCAACATATCATGTTGTGCAATGTGAAAAAACATGGAATTCAATACCAAGGAAAGAATGGACACACATTACTTAGTTTGGTGCACCAACTGCTAATTATTGCGCAAAGGCCGGACATTCATCTTTGTGGTGACTATTGGAACTTAGGTCTGCATTGCTTCCCTACCCCTTCATTCACCTATGACATCTTCTTAAAATCCTGATTTTTGTTTTGTGTTAGCTAAGTTATTCTCCACGTTTTAATGACTCATCCTCAATGGCCCCTACCCATCTTTACTTATTTTGCACCATCTTTTGCTTTCTTGAAAGGTGATTACATGTTCTGGTTTGAGTTTGAAACATATGTAATCTTTGTTTACCACTAATTGAGCATGCACCAGGTCAACCAAGTCCTTTGTATGCACAGGAAACATCTAAAAGAAAAAACACAACAATTCGAAGCAGTGGATTTCAGGCTTAGATTGTGAGCAAACAGACAGGTTAAATTTTCGACGGTGGAGATCCAACAATATATTAAGATCAATGTCTCTTGTGCATTCATGTTTTCAAAATCACGCGAGGTTTTAAAAACAAAGAAATATGAATTTTTACTCCACGACTTCGATGTTCGGGCATCCGAGCTTGTCATTGTTTCAATCCTAAAAAGTTCCTGAAGTGTCGGAGCCCCAAACTGCCACATCACTCTGAGAGATCGTCCTCTGGGAGATATTCATACTCTACAATCAAAATCTCTTGAACACCGAAGTGCCAAAGCATCGAAGCCCCAAACTACCACGTCACTCTGGGAGATCATCCTCTGGGAGATATTCATACTCTATAGTCAAAATCTCCCGAACACTGAAGTGTTGAAGTGTCAAATTTCCCAAGCTCTGAAGTGTCGAAGTGTCAAAGCGTCAGAACCTCGAACTACCATGTCACTCTGAGAGATCGTCCTCCGAAATATATTCATACTCTACATTCAAAAGATCCTGAACGTCGAAGTGTCGAAGCTCCAAAGCTCCGAAATGTCGAAGTGCCAAAGCGACAGAGCTCCGAAGTGTCAAAGTGTTGAAGTGTCGGAGCCCCTTTCTCATAATTTCTTATTCAACTAACGTGTCATATGCCACATGTCGGTTGATTCTATATGATATGTGGCACTCATTTCAAGCACTTTGGTTACATCATCCATGTTATTTCAAGTGACACATGTCACTCTCTTTTTATGACACGTCACTGACTATGACATCATGCGGCCATGTCACTCTGGGAGATTGTCCTCCGGGATATTATCAAACTCTAGAGTAAAAATATCATGAACACCGAAGAGTCGGAGTCCTAAAGTCTCGAAATATTTAATGATAAAGATATCTTAATCTCTCGTTAATTAGCAATAAGCATTGGTTAATGACTTCGTGATTTTGGTCATTTAGGAGATATGTATACTTTGCATTCAAAATCTCCTGAACGTCAAATTTTTGAAGTGGCTTATCCTTATTAATTGCATGTTTTAAATTTTTTAAACAGCGTAAAATGAAGGGAACACCGAGCCATTCTATGGCATCATATTGCTCATCTAGTAGCATCTCGGATTCAAAGGAACCTGAGGTAGTTCATGGGTATGACGTGAGGACAAGGAGAAGCAAAACACCAGCATAACACAACTAGTCCATCACGGAGCAAGACAAGAAGGAAAGGCCAGTTACGGTCAAGACAGAGAAGCTCAATGATATTCAACATGTACAGAACTGAAGCTTCAGATCTGGACACTGCCACACCACAACTAGGAATTGGAGAAACTATACTCCATAATGCAGAAGAAATATCAAAGACTCCTCAAAAAGCGCCAGAAGACTTGCTTCTTCCCCTAGGAGATAAGTTGAATAATAATGGTGCCAACACATCCAGTTATCTCCCAGTTGGCGTCCAACAAGGCGCATGGATACAATCACTCAACTCAAAATCCAGTTCTATCAGTCCTAGTTAGTTATGTCAAATCTCAGTTCACTCCATCATACGCATCAGTTTAGTTTTATCATTAGAAGTAGTTTTAATTGTTTAAGTCGAGACTTTTTAAGGCACAATAAGTGGTCATTTTTGAACCACCTCTTTGTTAAGTTAAGTTTGAAGTATACATAAATATACTCCAACGGTATTTACTTAAGTCAATAAGTTGTTCTTCAACTGATGGTGTAGAGTTAAGACTTAGTTCCATATGGTTGAGAACCTCTACATCTTTGACAAATAGGCCATTTTTTGTATGTTTGAGGGGGTGGGGGGTTGGGAAGAATATCAATACATCAAACTGGTTGAATCTCTTCTATGCATGATTTAAATCTCTCTACCTGGTGAATATACTCTTGATGACAGTGTTTTTTGTCCAAATCTTCATGTATTTTTATCTTATCTTGAATGAATTTTTTGATTTGTGCGAAGTACATTTCATTTCCTTCATCTCTTGTATAACTTATATTTACTAATATGCAACCTATAAAAAAAACGAATGCTTTTGTGAAGATTTTTTTTTATTGCAACCTGTGGGAGTAATTGTGTTTAGATACATGTTTAATGCCTTGAAATGATATTTTAAGAATTAAACTTCTTACAATAAATTATTCATTGAGTGGTTTGTTGTTTCCCTTTGTTTTTACCTCTATTATCTCACTTGTCTATCATTTGTGTGCCACCAGCCAAGGAGGACCCTCGTCCATATAATTTTTCCAACCCAACCATGCTCTTGTCTTGGTAAAACCATCCCTCTAATTGACCAACAAAATCAAATAACTGAAAAAGCAACCATTCTAAACTTGAGGTGGCCTAGCTCTGCCCTTTAGCAGTCAGGTGAAAACTTTAGGACCAACATATTCTGGCATCGTTGCTGGGGAACAGAGTAACAAAATATATTTCCCTGGGAGAACAAAAATTATCGGATCTGATGTTTGATGGTGAACAAAGACCAAACACATTCAGACTGTAGATCATTCACCTGGTGACTCCATGGTTAAATAATCCAATGGTGACTCCACAGTTTCAAGAAGTCATATTTTCATATGGAAGCAATAATAGCCCAGAGGTATGCATTTTGTGACTTCTCTAATATACTTGTCTTTCAAAATTCTGTACTTGATAGAGAAGTATGGGAACATTTTCTTCTGAGGTTTAGGGGAAACAAGTATGATCGTCCTGTTGAGAATCTTTTGGATTTTCACGAGTGCATGCATAGTCTTAGTATTTTCCACAAAGATGTTCTTATCAAGATGTTCAGGTACTCCTTGGAAGGGAAAGATCGTGAGTGGTGTAATTCCCTCCCTGTTGCTGGTATTGCTTCATTAAGTAATTTTCATGCTACATTCAATTCTTATTGCAAAGGGATGTATTCGGTTGATTTTCTTTATGATGAATGATGTGAGGAATTTGAACAAATGTATTATTGTCATAGAAATAAAGATAAGGATGTTAGTTGTGAAGAGATAGTTAAGCAGAATGAATATTTTCTTTAGCATGTTGATTCTTCTTTTGAAGCTACAGAAAGAAATTTACAGCCATCATATTTCTATGATCATCTTGTTGTTTTTAATTTTGTTAAAGAGTTTTATGTCCAAGAAAATGATCAAGAGTTTCAAGGGGATTTACTTGCTCTTTTTATTATCAAGCATATGATCTTAATGAGTTGTTTCAAGGAGAACATGAGGAATATAATCTTATCAATAATGTAGATCTCATACAACAACAACTTTGTCTTCTCAACCAGTTGGAGGCTTTTCATGAGTTTCAAAATCCAATAGCAAGTTGGATGGATTCTTATTTTTCCAAGATCTCAAATGTTGTAAGTTTTAGCATGATCATCATTTGCAGTCGTAAGTACAAGATGCATGCTAACTTTTTGTCGCATATGTTATATCCTCTTTGGATTATTTTAAATAGTGACATGCACAAAGTTGTGGTTCTCAATCAAATGGTTTCTTGGTTTCATTGGAAATTTGATTACACATTATTAGTTGGTTTTTAGGAGAGTAGAGTAGGGGTGTGTTGAATAAGCTCACCATTTGAGCATTTGATTTTCAGTTGCTTGTTTGAATAAGAGACTCCATAGCCCAACAAAGGCACTGGGGTGTAGTTACATTTTTGGATTCAATAATATGCATGGCTGAGAGATAGTAGTAGATATACATGGTTGACAGATAGAAATATAGGTAAGAAAAGGAAGGTGGGAGCAAGTTATTGAGAAGTAAGGCACGTGATCTATTGTTCTTAGCACCTCACAGGGAAGTGCTATCCCCAGTGTGAGACAACGTTGGAACATAGGTCTGCATTGCTTCCCCACCCATTCATTCACCTATAACATCTTCTTAAAAGACTGATTTTTGTTTTGTGTTTACTAAGTTATTATCCACATTTTAATGACTCAACCTCAATGGCCCCTACCCATATTTACTTATTTTGCACCATATTTTCCTTTCTTGAAAGGTGATTACATGTTCTGGTTTGAGTTTGAAACATATGTGATCTCATTTTACCACTAATTGAGCATACAAAAGGTCAAGCAAGTCCTTTGTATGCACAGGAAACATCCAAAAGAAAAAATGCAGCAATTCAGAGCAGTGGATTTTGGGCTTAGATTGTGAGCAAACAGATAGGTTAAATTTTCGACGGTGGAGATCCAACATTCAATTAAGATCAAAGGCTCTTGTGCATTCGAGGTTTCTAAATCGCATGAGGTTTTAACAACAAAGCAATATGAAGTTTTACTCCGCAACTTTGGCGTTCGGGCGTCCGATCTTGTCATTGTTTCAATCCTAAAAATTTCCCGAAGTGTCGGAGCCCCAAAGTGCCACGTCACTCCGGGAGATATTCATACTCTACAGTCAAAATCTCTCGAATGCCAAAGTTCCAAAGTGTCAGAGCCTCGAACTACCACGTCACTACGGGAGATTTTCCTCTGGGAGATTGTCCTCCAGGAGATATTCATACTCTATAGTCAAAAGATCCCGAACGTCGAAGTGTCGAAGTGTCGAAGCTCTGCAGTGTTGAAGTGTTGAAGCATCAAAGCCCCGAACTGCCAGGTCACTCTGGGAGATCGTCCTCCATGAGATATTCATACTCTATAGTTAAAATCTCTCGAACTTTGAAGTGTCAAAGTGTTGAAGCTTCAGAGCTCCGAAGTGTCGAAGCGTCGAAGATCCGAAGTGTCGAAGCGTCGAAGCTTTGAAGTGTCGAAGCATCGGAGCCCCTTTCTCACAAGTTCTTCTTTAGCTGGTATGTCATATGCCACCTGTTGGTTGATTCCAGATGACATGTGGCACTCATTTCAGGCACTTTGGTTACAACATCCACACTATTTCAGGTGGTGCATTTCATTCTCTTTTTATGACACGTCACTGACTATGACATCATGTGTCTATGTCACTACGGGAGATTCTAAAACTCTACAGTCAAAATCTCTCGAACGTTGAAGAGCCAGAGTCTTGAAGTCCTGAAATATTTAATGATAAAGATATATTAATCTCGAGTTAATTAGAAATAAGTGTTGGTTAATGAATTTGTGAGTTCAGTCATTCGGGAGATATCTATACTCTGCATTCAAAAGCTCCCAAATGTCGAATTTCTGAAGTGGCTTATCCTCATTAATTGCATGTTTTAAATATTTTAAACGACACCAAATGAAGGGAATGTTGATCCAGTATACAGCATCATATTGCTTGTCTGGAAGAACCTTGGATTCAAAGGAACCTAAGGAATTTCATGGGTATGACGTGAGGACGAGGAGAAGCAAAACACCAGCAGAACATAACTAGTCCATCATAGAGAAAGACAAGAAGGAAAGGTCAGTTACGGTCAATAAATAGAAGCTCGATGATATTCAACAAGTACGGAACTGAAGATTCAGATCCAAAACTAGCAACACCACAACCAGGAATTGGAGAAACTATCATCCAGACTACAGAAGAAATATCAAAGAATCCAGAAAAAGTGCCAGAAGACTCACTTCTTCCCCAGGAAATAAGTTGAAGAAGAATGTTTCCAACGCATCCAGTTATCTCCTAGTTGGCCTCCAACAATGTGCATGGATACAAGCGCTCGACTCATAACCCAGTTCTATCAGTCCTAGTTAGTTTTTTCAAATCTTAGTTCACTCCATCATATGCATTAGTTTAGTTTTATCATTAGCAATAGTTTTAATTTTTTAAGTCAAGAATTTTTAAGGCACAATAAGTGGTTATTTGTGAACCACCTATTTGTTAAGTTAAGTTTGAAGTATACATAAATATAATCCAACAGTATTTACTTAAGTCAATAATTTGTTCTTCAACTGATGTTGTAGAGTTAAGCCTCAGTTCCAGATGGTCGAGAGCCTATACATATTTGATAAATAAGCAATTGTTTGTATGTTTGAGGGGGGGTTTGATGGGCCTTGGTTATGGAAGGTTGTGAAGATTAAGGAAAGAAGCGCAAAGTGTGAACTGCACGGAAGACAAGTTGACTGAGATTGGGTCAAAGTGACCAAAAGCACAGAAAAGACGGAGCAAAGTAAGAGAAAGCAAGTCGTTGGTTGAGGATATCAAGGATGACAGATCAACAAGGAATATGGATCGTGGACAACTCATCAAATGGAAAAAACCACCAATAGATTCTTTGGAGCATCGCTCAAGAAATAAGGAAAGATAGGTTGGCGAAGCCCTAAAAATGTGGTCAAGTTGACCTAGGGTTTTAAACACCTAGGGTTTTGGTATTTAGGGTTTTGACACCTAGGTCTCGACCTAAGGTTGTTGGTGACTCGTTGTAATGTATAAATAAAGGTCAAGAGGACCTGGGAGGGTTATTGTTACTATTGTTGTTGTTCGGAGATGTAATGAGTGATTATTGTGTTGAGAGGGAGAGATATTTTGTTGAATGAGAATCAGTATTGTAAGATATTCATCTGAGTGCAAAGATCAACCCTGCAACTAGGTGCACAGGGAGGGGAGAGGAGAAGAGGAGGAAAGAGAGATCCGCTAGTTGAGAGCGCAGATAGAACTGTATTCTTTCATCTAATATATTATAAAGCATAGTTTTGTGGATGTATCCCTAGAGAGAGGGTGAACCACATATATCTTGTTTTTGTGTGTGACTGATGTTGTGTTCTTTCGCTTATGTTATACTATTGTTGCATTATTGTGTTAGATCTGAGATACAACTTGCATAGTAGGTTTAAGAGAGATAAAGAATAGCTAGTTTGTTGTGTGTTGTTGTCTTGAATCCACTTTGCATTTCCTCAGGTTGTAGACACATGTGTCCTGCAACCCCCTATTGCTACTTCGGGTGAGACTGCATCTACTTCTTAGGTGTTGCCGAAAGGGCCAGTAGTTAGGGCTTCTTGGTGCGTTGTTAGAACTAAACCCTGGGTATGCCTGTGTGACAACAAATGGTTCTATTGTCGGGACCAGGATCTTCTTGATGGAATGTCAAGGTGGTTTCCATCGAAGACAAAGATTCATAAGTGGATAGAAGAACAAGAGAAGGACTTCATTGAAGCCCAGAATAAGAACCCTAATCTCAGTACAGAGAATTGGTTGGGCAGGTATATATTTACTGATATACACGAGATTTTATTTGGAGGAATTCATAAGGAGTTATACAAGTAGATAGACAAATTAGCAGATACCCAGTTTCAGATCAGACTCAGACCTCCTGTGGTTTGGATGTTGATGTTGATCAAGAAGGTCAAGAGAGTTGATAACGTTGTGTCAAGAGTAGTAGATCATTGGTTTGATAGTACCATTGGAGGGTATATCACTGAGTTTTCTATTGACAAAGTAGAGCCATATAGCCAAGTAGAGAGATATTTCTTTAAGGGACCTAGAGGAAAATTTTTGCACTTATTGAAGTTGAAGATCAAGATGTTATTGCATGAGAAGAACATCTTGAATATACAGTGATCGATATCAAAAAAGATAATGTTAAAGAATTCAGAAAAAGACAACAAAACAGAGGTCGGACACACGTGTAGTAAGAGAGTGTTCAGAGAAGTCCCTCTTGCGAACCTGTTTAAGAAGAACTACAGAGACGAAGGATTCTATAGTGGAGAAGAGGCAGATCTAATAGACGAAGAGCATTCAGAGTCTGCTAGGACAGAGGAAGGGAAGACTGAAGAACCTCACCAAGAAGAGTCAGAAACTTCAGGAACTAAGCTGACTGTTGAAGTAAGTACTACTACACCTCTTGTTGTTCTAACATCATTAAGTAACTAGAGTAACCTAAGTTATCAGAACACTCAGAGAACTAGTACAAGAATTTTAGTGCATATTCAGTCAGGAACCCTAGGAAGATCTATGACAGATGAGATGAGGTTACCCACCTTTAGGGGAGATGGATCTGAAGATCCTGATAAGCATTGGTTCTTATGCAAAGCTGTATGGAGTATTAAGAATGTCACCGATGAAGCTGTTAAGAGAGATCAGTTTAGTACTACCCTAAGAGACCACGCACTGAGTTGGTACATGAAGTTCCTCCAAGGATTTGTTTAGCCGAAACCATTGAATGTCATTAAGACTGCGTTGATTGTCGAATTCAAGAAACCCAAGTCGGAGTCGCAGTGCATCACTGAGTTGAGATAAATCAATCAGAAAGTAGTAGAACTTGTGTGGGAGTTTGATCAGAGATTTAAGACCCTGACAGGTCATTTGAGATTTCAAATTCCAGACGAACAAAATAAAGAATGGTTTATTGCTGCCCTCTTACCACACATCAGAGTCCCTCTGATGCAACAAAAGATCACTTTGCAAGCTGAGGCACTGGAGATCACCATGAAACTAGAATCATCCCCTATGGGAGAATCCAGCTCATGTATGAGTCAAATTTTGAGTCAGGTGACTAGCTTATCATTGCAGGTCGAAGATATGAAGAAATACAAGGGAAAAGATAAAAGAGAAGACACCTGGTGCATCATATGCAAATCAGAAGGCCATGATAAGGAAAATCGTCCCCTATTTCATGAGTACTTGGCCTCTGGGGCTCCAAGCCCTTTGAAGCGGGTTACTCTACCCTGGTGCGAGGTATGTAGAAATAGACATCACCCTGGAGAATACTATTACATGCAAAAATATGTCCAAACACCTACCAATATGTATTGCACATTCTATAAGTCAGTGGGGCATGATGAGAAATATTGTAGAGCTTATGACCTCATGCATGAAAGTTCAAGGGATATATACAAAATTCAAGGCGAAGTACATCAAGAAGGAAGCACTGCACAGTATAATTCCCCAGGAAGAGGAAACTTCAATCCTCGTGGTGGATTCATATGAAGAGGACAAGGATGAGGTATGGGTCAAGGTCGAGGTCAGATCATTTGTTATAACTGTGCACAACTAGGACACTTGGCAAGGGACTATCAGAACCCTTGTACCACTTGGAGCTATTGCAACTCGTTTGAACATGTTATTGAAGATTTTCCTACATTGTTAGCTAAGCTTCTCAGGAGAGACGATGAGGGAACCCACAAGTACAGTTGATCTCAAAAGAACCTCGTGGAGTGGATCCTAGAGTCGTTGTTATCACTAGGTGAGGTATAGGAGAAGACAGGGTGACTCCTGGGAAGATTGCAGAAGAATCAGGGGTCAGAAGAGCTGCGGAGAAGACACGAGAGTTTGATCCGAGGAAAGAAAAACAGACGTTTGAAGAGGCAAAAAGAGAGTTCGGAAAGATTAGGCTTCTTCATCAAAGGCATAGCTAGAAGTGAGAGAATGTGGAATGCCCCTAGCCTTTGATCAGTCTTCTTCGCCCGGAGAAGGAAAAGAGGTAAGCAGACTTATGGAATTCTTATGTACTTGCATTAATTTGATTAAGGATGAGAAATCCATACAAGAACTACAAAATTTGATCAGACATTATGAGATAGGAAGGATAGATCCTCTACTGAATAAAACAGTACATCAACTATCGAAAAAGAGAAGGAAAAATCAGGAACTACACCTTAATGCCCAAATTGGAGACTATGATATAGATTATATGGTCCTCAACTTAGGGTCGGAGGTCAATGTTATGACGAAGAAGACCTGGGACCTAATGGGAAAACCTAAGTTGATATATTCCCTTATCAGTCTTAGGATGGATAATCAGTAGACAATAAGCCCCTTTGGTAGGTTGGAGCATGTCTCTGTGGACATCAATGAGGTAAGAACATTTGTGGACTTCGAGGTGATTGAGATAGTTGATGATATCTTTCCTTATCCTGCGTTGTTAGGAATTGATTGGGCTTTCAACAATTCCATTGTTTTTTACTTAAATAAAAGAAGAATGACATTTGAAGGTGATGGCCTTAGGTTCATTGCACCTTTGGATCCTGATGAAGGTTGAAGATACACAAAACCCATTAGAGAATAAGATCACGCATATGAGCTCGAGAATATATATAAATTGATAGCAAGATAGCAGGATTACATTAATCCTACAACGGATGGGAATTTAAGTTGGCGAAGTGACAATGCATGCTCCTTAGACTCGGAATAATCACTAGAGAATTGGCAGAACAAAATGTACGAAGTCTCTACGCGAAGATGTGCCAGATTCACTAGGGAAGTTCACTGGATTGGTAGAAAAGTAAGTAACCTGCCCACCTTTGATGGCTTAAATCATTTGGAAAACAATTTGTTGGAATTTGAAGAAGTTGTACCAGTACAATAGAGACTATTGGCATTGGATGAAGATTTGAAATAAACACCAGAGAGATGGTGGGAAACGCATAAGAAGAACATTGTGGAGTGGGTGCAATGTTGCACTTTGATGACAGCACGATTTTCAGACAACATCGAAGGATGCGAAGTTCGGTATACAAGTCAGAGCTACCCGAAAGACCATGTGAGAAGTTGTGAGGAGGCCTGAAGAAGCATCCCTTAGGAACATTGGGTGCATAAGTTCATCAATATTTTGGATACCACGCCTATTAACTGGCATCTTCAGGAAGAACTGTGCCTCACCACTTCAAATTGGCACAATATGACTCAGAATTTTGTAGCTACATTTTTATTTGAGAGTTAGTACCCAAAAATGGATCAAACATTACAGGTTGTAAGACAAAAATTCTTTGAGGAGGCACCTAGCCTCCCTTTGGAGCAAGAAGAGGATGAATGGACTGCACCTCTCCACAAATTGCAAGGCTGCTACAATATCAATGTTGATGAAGACGATGATCCTAGGAAGGTGAACATCACAGAAATAGAAGGAAAGAGGGACATAGAAGGACTAGGAGTCGAACTACCTTTCATTAGATAGACGATCAAGATCAAGAAAGTTAAAATTGGAAAAGAGAAAGCACCCAAGCTTGCTAATGTTGGAGATTATTGGGACAATGCCCCTATTGACAAGATCACAGAATTACTGCATGAATACCAGGACTTGTTTCCAACCAAGTTCACTGATATGAAGGGCATTAAAGGGCCCATGGGAGAGATGAAGATCCCCTTGAAACCATATGCAAGGCCAGTCAAGCAAAGACCCTACAGATTGAATCCCAAATATAAGGAGAAGGTGAAGATTGAATTAGACAGAATGTTGGAAGCAAGAATCATAGAACCTATTGAAGAGTCGGAGTGGATTAGCCCTATGGTAGTCCAAGACAAGAAGACACGAGAGATCAGGATCTGTGTAGATCTCAGGAAGTTGAATGATGTCTGTTTGCATGACCCATTCCCTACACCTTTCACTGACGAAGTGCTAGATAATGTAAGAGGACATGAGGTATATTCCTTTACAGATGGATTTTCAGGTTATCACCAGATTAGGATTGGTAAACAAGATCGCCATAAGACCACATTTGCAACAGAATGGGGTTCCTACCAGTACACAGTGATGCCTTTCAGATTGAATAACGCACCAGCCATCTTTTACAGGGTGGAGTTCGAAGCGTTCAAGGAGTTTTTACATAAATTTCTGGAAGCATATTTTGATGATTGGATTGTTTTTAGCTTGTTGCAAAATCATATTGAATGTTTAATACTAATGTTGGATAAGTGCAGGCAATGTTAGATTGCCCTGAATCTGAAGAAGTGCATCTTATTTTCACCCTTTGGAGTGTTGTTGGGCCATATTGTGTGTAAGCAGGGGTTGTTGGTAGATCCATCCAAGATTGCCATTATTGTTGATCTACCCCACCCCCTACTTCAGTTATACAATTGTGAATTGCGCTGTGACATACTGGATACTACAGGAAGTTCATTAAGGGCTATGCACAGATTACGGCACCTGTGGAGAAGCTTCTGAAAAAAGATTGTCAGTTTCAATGGACAGAAGAATGCCAGCAGAGCTTCGACACACTGAAATAGAAAATGGTTACTGCACCTATTCTGGTTTTCCCAGACTGGAATAAGAAGTTTCATGTGCATGTTGATGCATATTCTATTTCACTAGGAGCAGTGTTAGCACAACCAGGAGTAGGAGATATTGACCATATGTTAGTCTTTGCTAGCAGGAAACTATCTACAGCTGAGATAAATTACACCACCACTGAAAGAGAAGCTTTAGCCATGGTGTACGCGCTGCAGAAGTTCCATCACTATTTTTGGGGGAGACATTTTAAGATGGTCACTGACCACTCTGCGTTGAAATACTTCGTCAACAAGACAGTGTTGGGGGGAAGAATTTTCAGATGGATTTTGTTATTCCAGGAATACAATTTTGAGATTGTGGTTAAACAAGGGGGAATGAACAAGGGACTTGATCAGTTGTCTAGGTTAGAGAATGAGAGGAACCTACTATTTTGGAGGATACACTACAAGATGCACAGTTGCTAGCCATCAGAAGGGTTGATGATCACTTCGTGGAGATAGTCCATTTCCTGTCAACGGGAATGGCACCTAGTGAATACACAATTATTCAAAAGAAACAGTTGGTAGTGCGCACTGCATATTTTTCACTTATAGGCGGACAATTATACAAGATGGGACCTCATGAGATCCTAAGGAGATGTGTTATGGAGGAAGAAAGACATTTGATTTTGGGAGAAGTACATGAAGGCATCCCAGGAGGACACTACGCATGGAAAGCAACAGCACATAAGCTTCTTAAAGTTGGGCTCTAGTGGCCTACTTTACATAAGGATGCTAAGGAATACTATAGAGCCTACGATGTATGCCAAAGAATTGGGAAACCTTCCATAAGAGATGAGATGCCTTTATCACCTCAACTGAATTTACAGACAATTGAGAAATCGGCCATTGATTTTGTAGGACCTATCAACCCACCAGGGAAGCGCACAGGAGCAAGATATATAATCAATGCGACAAAGTATTTGACAAGATGCGCAGAAGCAAGAGCAGTGAAGGACTGCAGTGCAGCTACAACTACGCGATTTATATTTGATGATATCATCACAATATTTGGATGCTCGAAGACTCTCATGAGCGATCAAGGAACACACTTTATTAATAATACCATTGAATCCTTGACTCAAGAATCCGCAGTCCACCATCAGAAGAGTACTCCATACCATCCACAAGCGAATGGGATGGTCGAAGCCTTCAATAATATCTTGGAGACAATGCTGATGAATATTTTCAGTGTGAATAGGGATGATTTGGATTTGAGAGTACGAGCACTACTATGGGCCTATAGAACCACTTGCAAGAAGCTGACAATGCAGACTCCCTTTAAGTTGGTTTATGGTCTAGAAGCAGTTGCCCCTATGGAATATTTGGTTCCTAGTCTCATAATTGCAGCATTCACAAATATCAACGACATTGGCATTGTTCAAGAGAGGCTTGTGCAGTTATTAGAATTAGAAGAAGATCGATTTGTTGCAGGATTCCATCAGCAGATACAGAAGGGAAGAGAAAAGGCCTAACATGACAGGCACATCAAGAGGAAAGCCTTTAAGCAAGGAGATCTTGTATTGGTGTATGACAGCAAGTTCACGAAGCATCCAGGGAAGTTCAAAACACATTGGCTTGGGCCATATGAGGTTGCCTATGTTACAAAAGGAGGAGTTTCACAGTGGAAGACTTTGAAGGGAGAATGGAAGGAAGGTTTGGTGAATGGGAGCCAGTTGAATTTATGTTATGACAACCAGTTGCCTTGCATCTCTCAGTAAAAGAAGAAGGAGAAGGGTCTAGGTACCAGGTGCAGTTGAAACTGGGTACCAGACATAGAAAAGATAGTCTGCACAAGGAAGGAAGGAAGGGAGGGATAGAACAGAAATCACAGGCTACCCCGCGCAGTCTGAGGTCGAAGTGAAACAGAAGGTTCGGACCTGAAGTTCCTCATGACGAGTCACATGTGAGTGTTGGGGGAATGTTGGGCCTTGGTTATGGAAGGTTGCGAAGATTAAGGAAAGAAGCACAAAGTGTGAACTGCACGGAAGACAAGTTGGCTGAGATTGGGTCGAAGTGACCAAAAGAGAAGAAAAGACGAAGCGAAGTAAGAGAAAGAAAGTCGTTGGATGAGGAGATCGAGGATGACAGATCAACAAGGAAGATGGATCGTGGATGACTCAGCAAGAGGAAAAGGGCACCAACAAATGCTTAGGATCACCGCATGGGAAAGAAGGAAAGACAGGCTAGCGAAGCCCTGAAAATGTGGGTCAAGTTGAACTAGGGTTTTAGACACCTAGGGTTTTGGTATTTAGGGTTTTGACACATATTTCTTGGCCTAAGGTTGTCGTTGAATCATTGTAATGTATAAATAAAGGTCAACAGGACCTGGGAGGGTTGTTGTTACTATTTTTTTTGTTTGGATATGTAATGAGTCATTATTTTGTTGAGAGGGAGAGATATTTTGTTGAATGAGAATCTATATTGTAAGATATTCAGATGGGTGCGAAGATCAACCCTGCAGCTAGGTGCGCAGGGAGGGGAGAGGAAAAGAGGAAGAAAGAGAGATCTGCTAGCTGAGAGCACAGATAGAACTGTATGCTTTCATCTAATATATTATAAAGAACAGTTATGTGGATGTAGCCCTAGAGAGAGGGTGAGCCATGTATATCTTGTTGTTGTGTGTGACTGATGTTGTGTTCTTTCACTTATGTTATACTATTGTTGCATTATTGTGTTAGATCTAAGATACAACTTGCACAGTTGGTTCAAGGGAGATAAAGAATATCCAGGTTGTTGTGTGTTTTTGTCTTGAATCCACTTTGCATTCCTCTGGTTGTAGACACCTGTGCCCTGCAACCCCCTATTTCTACTTTAGGTGAGACTGCATCTGCTTCGCAGGTGTTGCCAAAAGGGCCAGTAGTTAGGACTTGTTGGTGTGCTGTTAGAAATGAACCCTGGGTCTGTCCGTGTGCCAAAAGGGTTTTTGGGAAGAATATCAATACATCAGACTGGTTGAACCTCTTCTATGCATGGATTAAAGATCTCTAACTTTTGAATATACTCTTGATGATGGTGTGTTTTTTCCAAATATTCATGTGGTTTTATCTTATCTTGAATGCAGTTTTTTATTTGTGCGAAGTAAATTTCATTTCCTTCAGATATTGTATAACTTATCTTTACTAATATGCAACATGTAAAACAACTAATGCTTTGGTGAAGATTTGTTTTTATTGTAGCCTATGGGAGTAATTGTGTTTAGATACATGTTTAACGCCTTGAAATGATATTTTAAGACTAAAACTTCTTATCGGAAGTAATTAATTGAGTGTTTTTTTGTTTCCCTTTGTTTTTACCTCTATTATCTCACTTTTCTATCATTTGTGTGCCACAATCCAAGAAGGACCCTCGTCCATATCATTTTTCCAACCCAACCATGCTCTTGTCTTGGTAAAACCAACCCTCTAACTGACCAATAAAATCAAATAACCAAAAAACCAACAATTCTAAACTTGAGGTGGCCTAGCTCTGCCCTTTAGCAGTCAGGTGCAGACTTTAGGACCAACAGTGGCCTTCAATCCTACACTTGGTGCACCAGACTTGTTCATGTTTCTCTTTCCCCTTCGTGATTTCTGCCAACTAAATTGTTAATGCAGCTAGTTGGTTCTATATCTATGCCATTACATTGTTGTCTCCGGCCAGAGAGGTTTCCAAATTCATAGCAATATCCAGCGCCTTAGACTGTGACATAATATTTTTTTGTATTAAAGGACTGTGGATGTGAGGTAGCAAGCTCGCAATAAACCACTCCCTATGTTATTGATAAAGTATTTGGAATGTTAACCTACCCATCACATCTTTGAATCTTTGATCGAACTCCCATACTAACTCAGTCTGTACTCGTTTGATCTCCTTGAACTCGATAATGTGTTGCGACTCAAACTTTGGTTTCTCGAATTCTTTTAATAATGCATGTGTGATCTCTTCTAATGTCCTTGTTTGACCTAGTGGTGTGGTACTTTGGAGCTTCATATACTAAACTAGTGTGTGTCCTCTAAAGGTCATTTACTACTGCGTGATGTTTCAACCATCATCATGGACATTCTTCGCTGTCCAGATGGTTTCACATACGAACAGATGTTTTTCTTGGTCTTCTAATCCAATTCCTTTGAACTCCAGTAATCTTCGTGTGTTATCTACTCTTGCCATATTATTGTGTGTAGGACCTGTTATCGCACAGTTTGTACTTAGAAGTAAGGGGAAGATGAAAGAAAAGTAAACTAGTGAAACTTGAGACTATCCTACCACTGTCACCTCGATAGGATAACTCTTTCTGTTTAGGGTGGTAGGCCTAGGGGAGACGTCCCCGGTGACCTGGGGTTTTGAGAAGGCAAAGTCTTATGGCTAAGAAAAATTTCCCCCCTCACAAGTCACCACTGATCAAAAAGTATGACTAAATAGCCAATAAATATAAAGACAACCAAAGGTGTACCTTCCCGGAACAAAGCAACAAGAAAACTATATATGTGCAAGATCACTTGTTGGTCAGTACTTCATATAATCAAGGACTTTCTGATATAAATAAATTGACCAATAATATTGATGAAGCAAATCAATGATGTACAATAGCATTGATTACAATGTATCACTTCACAATAAATGCTAAAGAAGCTTCACAATGAGTAATAACGATTTATCATCAATGTCAAATACCAACATTCATCAGAAGCAATGACTAGCCAATATTTCAGTTGCTCATAAAAGGATAATGGACTAAATAGGGTTAGTAGGTTAGTCTAGGATAGGGTTAGAATATGTTAGCAATTGTTCAAAGGTAGTGGTTGTCTGAAGTTTGTGATAAGGCATTCAAGCATAAAGGTCTTAGATCAGTGCATTCAGAGGGGAAATTTAGTCAAAGGTAGCGGCAAATGTTGAGGAAGCACAATGATAATGGAAGGGCCAAAGACAAGAGAGTTTTATGGTGAATTGTTATTGAGTCAAGGCTTCAATGATCAAACCCTAGGGGAAAATAGCTCACTAAGGTGTAGAAACCCTAGGCCTTAGTGTGTTTTCCTCCTTCTTTACCTCAATGAAAAGAATAAAAACGGCTAGGATTGAAGAGAATAGGTAGGGTGTTGCAAAGGTAAGGCCCTAGAAATGTCTTCAATAGGTACAAAATCCTTGGCATAATCTTAGCATGGAATTAAAATAAGGACACCAATATGTGCTTGTTTCCTATGGTTTATTCCAACAAATTCATTAACAAAATGCAAGTAAAATACTATAACCATTCAAGTAATAGAAGGATTGCAGAAATTCACTTACATTTACCAAGCATTCATTAAGCCAAACCCTAGTGATAAACCTTCCACCAAGAAAAATGCCAAAAATCACCAAAGAGAAGCCTCCTTCAATGAGTGTGCCACAATTTCAACCAAGAACCCTAGAAGGGCCAAAAATTTCAGACCTCACCAAGTGGTGACTGAAATATGATGAATAAAAGAGAGTTTAGTTCTCTTACTTATACAATAGCAATGACCTTAATTAAATTTTAGGTGACCAAAAGGTCGACAAGGCCAAAATACATAATAATATTATTTTACATTAAATGTCATAATTTAAAACCCTAATCAAGCAAAAGTGAAGACGTCATGCCCCTTTAGGGTGATGTTATCCATTTTTAGGGCAATGTGGGCCTCCTGGAGAAAAACATTAGCCCTCATTGGGCCTCTAGAAGCTGCCACATGTGCCAAACATGCCACAACTGCCTCCCAAAACTCCCATATCTCTGGATGACGTCATAATATGTCCTGGGTGACGTCATGGGCCTTCCAAGGCCAACGTCCAAGTGGAGACGGCACAACCCCCCTAGGTAAGGCTCTGCCAGGCTGCCTCTTGGTGGAACGTCCTCCTCCTCTCTGGTGCAAACACTATGATCTGTCTCTGCCCCCTGTTGGGGTCTCAACATCCATCTAATTGGCTTCCAGCCCCATGGAGGTCTGAACTAATCATTTCCCCATGTGTACCTGTCCATAATGGTACATGTCCATCGGGTATGATCCTGCACATCAACAGATACGCCCTCCATGGGCTCATAAGTCACAGGGATCATAGCAATTTCAATCACATCTAACCATCAATATTATTAAACATGTGCATAAAACCCCTTTTACCCAGTCAAGTTCTCAAAGACATTAAACAAATATGCAAGACAAGTTTGGAGGAAGTGACAAGGCATCCTATTGGGAAAATGCTCACTGGATGTGGGGTGTTTCTGGGAGGAATCAAATCCAATCCATGTGAGTGGATGAGGTGGTAAGGGATATCTGGATAAGGGGTGCAGTGATAGCAGGGAAATGCATGGCTTACCTGTGGGTGCCTCTGTATAGGGTGAGTTGCACCTGTCATGGATGCCAATTTTAACAAGCCCATTCATGCCTTTTGTCTCTTTTCTTTTATTTCTTTTTGTTTCAAGAAGCTAATCAGGGGAGACTACCCTGGCGCGGTGACCAATGGTGGCAATGTTACCCACAAGCACTTTCATGGAAATGAGAAGGTTGGCTCGTGATGAGACCCCCTTTCTCTTGGCTATGCCACCAAGAGCCACTACCCTGGCATGGTAACCAATTGCTACTAGTTTCATACCGCTAGATGCCCATGGACCTAATAGGTTGGCTCGTGATGAGACCCCCTATCCTCTGACTAGGTCTTTTTTTATTATTTTTTATGGGTCCCTCTGTTTCTTGCTAAGAATCCTTTTATTTCTTTCTCGGGGATCCCTAGGTGAAGCATCTAGAGGTTTATTTTTAGGATTTTATCTTTTTCCAGCTACTTTTACCCTCCAGGCATTTAGCCCCTTCTTCCCACAAGGTAAGGTGAAACCCTTAAATATTTGTCCAACCCAATGTCGGTACCGGTGTAATGGGATGGATGAGTAGGCGAAAGATGGAAAGTGTTAAGTATGGTGGGAGAGGACGATGGCTTTTCATGAATCCCCCCAGTGGCAACTCAAATCCTATGGGCACAAGCTTAATAGGGAATCTTGTCAATCCCCCCAAATATGGTCAAGTGGATAGGTATAATATCCAAGCACTCGTTAGAAACAAAAATAACTGAATGCACATATTCAAAGGTTTTGAGGATCGGAGTGACACATACCATGATACCCAGACTCATTACCTCAAGGAGCAAGATCCATTTCTGTTACAGGACCAGGCCAAGGTGATGGATGTTTTTGTTGCTGACAACGTGGAGGCACTGAAGAGAAGAAAATATGGTCCCTCCAGGGCCATGCTCAAGTCGATATGGATCCCGGTACTCCATGTCTAGGACTTGTGGGCCTCGAGACATACTCTCCTTAGTTATCCCTAAACTGGGGGATAACATATTGTTCCAACTCGGAGACATGTGCTCACTGTAGAGCACATGAGAACCTCATCATCTATGGCATAACCTGTAACCTACTTCATCTCAACATAAAACTATTAACAATCCTTTGGGGTGGTGATATCACCCCCAGCTCATATATATAAAAGAAAACAAGCATATATACAAATGTGAAAACAAGTTATTCTAACATGAAATGCAAATGGTATATACAATGGATGAAAATGCATGCTTACCTTTACTTACCTATTGGTTGGATGTTAGGTGTAGTTAAATGACCAGTGAAACCAATCCAATAATGTCCCACAATACGTGCCTTTGTGCTTCTTCATAAACCAAAACAGTGATAAGTCAAGCACAAAAATAACATGGGTTAGAGAATGTATCGTATCTCGTAAATAATAAAGTCTAACTCATAGAGGCGGGTGGGAGGGATAAAATCATGCCAAGTCACTCTCTGAGGAAAGTGCTCAACCCACTTCAAGAAGGGATCATGAAAATTCAAAGGTTCATAAAACTGACTCAAAAGGTCTGCAATCTAGCTACCTAGGACGTTCTCACAATTTGAAGCCCTAGAAGGGATTGACAAGGATCTAGTAGACGACTGGAAAACTCTTAAGGGAAAGTTGAAAATATGAGATGACAGACTTATTCTTTAAGTATTCAACCAACCCTTGGACTCTAGGGTTTTCCCCATAGGAAACTCAATACAAAAGACATATCTCCCAACTACACCTCTAGAGACACAACAAAGTATAGTAATTGGAGGTGGTTGGAAAAAGTTGTCACAAGGATCCTTATTTGGGTGAATGATGTCCTTACTCTTATCAATATCTGAGCACAACAGTGGTTTACAATATTCTTCATGGAATAAATCCAAGTGCGCAGAGGAGTATTCATCAAAAACCTCAAGGTATGACCGAAACGTATCAGGGAAATATGGGACTAGGTCAACCTTGGGTGTTTGGAAAGTATCAGTAATTATATCATCTCCTTGTTGCCACTGGTCAAAATCAAAAGTAGCCCGTTGTGATATCTATAAAGGAAACACTTGGAAATGACTCGCAATGTCATAAATGGGTTCCATATCATAACCAACTACATCCCACTTACGTCTTCCAACATGTATGAACATGCCAATGTTATCAACCATGTCTCTATATGTATCATAACATGCAGGATTTGAAGCATTCAAAGGCTCATCGATCTCCTCCTCACTTCCCAAATAATAAAGTAGAAAATTATCAAAGTTTTGGAGAGGAGGGTAACTCACTATGTTTATTTCTTCTTGTGCAGGAGCTTTGAGGACTTGGGTGTCTTTAGCATGCATCATTGTTTCATCCTCATGAGCTTCCCCTTCATCTTCAACTATACAACAAGGAATATCTACCTTGCCCGAGGATTTGTCTTGTCTTTCATTCTCTGAATCATGGAACAAAGTATCATCAAAATCCTAAAAAGGAAAGTAACTAACCTCATCGTCTTTTTCTTGTGTAAGAGAAATAGGCTCTTGGATGGCTTCATTAGAGGGAAGAGCACACATCAATACTTAATCATCGTGCTTGATGTCTTCAGGGTCTTTCTCTTCAGCTACGCCTTCATTATTCTCGACAGAATAATGAGTAATCTCTTGCTCTTCATCGTGGGATTGGGAAACACCTTCAGGATCCTCCTCCTCAACCTCTTGCTAGTCTATGGTTTGTCACCCTTCTTTTCAAAAATCAACAGTAAAGGTTTCAATGCAGATTAAACTTGCAATACTAAGAGTGCCTGAGGAAAAGAGGTCTTTTATCTCAGACAAGGAGATATTTTTCTTGATCCTTGTAGCCATGACGTAAGCTCCATTGAGTGTTCTTGGGTCCTTTTTACTGAGGGGAAAACCTAGATGCACTAAAAGTGCATTGGTATAGAGATGGACAATGTATTTATCTTCAGGATGATGACCTTTAGAAATTTGATATAGCATGTGCTAAAACCTATCCTGGAAGTATCTAAGAGTTTCATCCTCAGTTTGTTTTATATCCTCAATGCTGCATCCCCCCTACCTCCAGGGTCTGCCAACCTCCCAGTCTAAGGATCGTTCTAATGGATGAGATGGATTATCTCTTTCTGGTCCCTGCTGGAAAATTCACAAAAAAATTATCCACAGGTCCTTTGTGAACTGCACCCGCATGAACAAGCACTGGGTGTGAGTTCCCTCCACGTGACCGCCCACCTAACCAAAAGGCGCTTCACGATTTCACGTGTCAAGTCTCTGCATGTGAGTCATCCCCGACTCTCCAACTTATGAACTCCTGACTGGGAGCCTAACGCTTGATATATCCAATCCTTAACCTTCAACAATGTGACCTCCGACTGTGACCCGGGGCTCAACTCTCGAGTGCTTCACGACTTCGTGTTTCATGAAGTCTGAATATTACTCATCTCCCTCCTTCCAAAATCCGAAGCTCTAAACCCTGAGCTTTGTTCTCGTCAGATCAACAATCCACAATCCCCGTGATCCGATGGTCTTGTTTTCCCCTTCGCATATCGGGACTTTGTGTTTTGCGAAGTTGGAGGACCGCTCACCTCCCTTCTCCCAATCTCTGATATCCTGTGTTCTCCCTGGACAATCAACGGTCCACGCTTTCTCTCTAATCAACAGCTATGATCAAGTCGTGAGTTCACACTTTGTGATTCCTCATGACTCTGCCCTTTGACCTTTCCACTATGTGAATCAGCGAAATGTTGATCTCTCACCATGTGCCCTTTCTCGATGGACAGTCAGGATTCTTTCACGAACCCAGACTTCGCAAGTCTTCTTCTCCTGTGCACTTAGAAGGATCTAAGCCTGATGCACTTTCCTCTATATCCAACGGTTGTTGGTCCACATGCTTAGATCCAACGAATGGGATCTGTTTCCTCTTGCGCTCTCTTCTTCTGGTGTCTAGACATAGATTCAATGGTCTAGATTTCTCCTCTGCAATTGATCTGATGGTAGTTGTCGCTCCTCCTCCTGACCTTGCAACTTCTCCCTGACTTGGAAGATTTCCAATGTTTCAAAGGCCTCGACCTTTGATTTCTTTGTGATCCCAATGACTTTGGTCTCGTCTGCATTTTGAAGATGTTGTCTCTCCCAATCTTTGGCAATGAAATCAAACCTCGGCCCTGGTGCTCACTTGCGCTCTGCGTGCAACTTTGCACTATCTCTTCTGAGCTTCTTGAACTTTCTCAGTTTCTAAGGGACTCGGCCCTCTTCTTCCTTAGAATATTTTTGGTGCCCTCCTCACACACTCCATTCTCTACCTCCTTGAGCTTTCGAACTTGAAACAAGTTCTCCCTGCGCACACTCCTTGTGCTCTGACTAGCCTTAGAATGGTTGTCTTTCAACACTTCATCTGAGTGTTGGCCTGGTGCACTCCTTGCACAGATCTTCCTCCAGAGTGTTCAACAAATCTATATCAACCTTTATCTCCTTGAGGGTGATATGGGTGCCCTCTTGGCAACTTCCGCTCAAGCACTCCTTCCTGAGCTAACAAAGTGTTCAGTAACTCTGTAAGCGTCTTCTCCTTAACACTTCTCTTATCTCTTTGAACTCGAAACAGAGTTCACTTTGTGCATGCTTGCACCTACTCGATGCCCTACTGGCAGAGCTCTACAAAATCCTCAACAAATTTGTCTCTTTGTGCCCTCCTCTTCATAGTCTCTCCTCCAAGGTGTTCAGTAACCTTGAGGCTTCTCTCTTGAGTCTGAAAACTATCCTCGTGTTCCCTCCTGGAACGTTCTCCTCTGAACTCAACCAGATATTTAGATGAGCACTCTTTGCTTTGTCTACAAAACTTCCAACGTTTTGTTGTGCACTCATTGCACAACCTAAAGAACCCAGACACAATTTAAAAAACCCATCGATAGATAATTCTACCTATCCTTGCAGATGGAAACTATCACATGCATCTACAGCATAAATAAACACACCATTAACATTCAAATGCATAAACACACACAAACTCATATGCAGGAAAAACTGCTCTTTTGTATTAAACTCAGAATGTCTGATTACAATGGGTGTACAAAAGCTCAGACTGCTATAGAGTCTCAGCTCTCTCCTCATCTTCCTCTCTTCTCTTCTAATCTCATCTACCCTAATGAATCTAGATACAAATATTTTTTACAAAAGAGGGGCTCCTCAAGCCTTTCTCTCCAAGCTACCTACTCTCATTTATTACATTGAATTACATTCAATGGATGTCTAGTCCAGATCAGATCTAAATCTTTATCAGCCTATCAACCATTAAAGGCGACTCTACCTACAGCCTGCACAAAGACAATGGATTTGTCTCTTCCAACCTTACAAACATTCAATTGCATTAAATATTACAATTCTAAATTTGAAATGAGAGTTGACGCCTCTTCCTCCTTGAATGCGCACTTGATGTGTTGTCTAGTTGGTGCGTCGTTGGGTTGGAGCGATTCTCCTACATCACTCAAGTCTTTTTAATAGTACTGGGATTTCTTCCAACTGAATACCCCATTTTTTGAGAAAGGTTTCTTCCAATTGTTCCATAGTCGTGATGCTAGCATCGGGGAGGTTATCATACCATTTTATATCATTCCCATAAAGAGTGGCAGAGAAAATTTTCATCGCCAAATATTCAGCATCATCACTGATAGGATGGAGTTGAAATAAACCCCAAAAATCACTCATGTGATAGTCGGCTCGTTCCCCATTACTACCAGTGAATCTAGGGAGCCATTTCTCGTACTTCGAGGGCATTCGTCGAGGGTATCCTGAGATTTTACTCATGTATAGGGGTTTGAAATTTCCCAGGTCCCATTGAGAAGTCATGGTTGGCTTCGTCATCAGTGGAGTTGCCAGATAATTTTCTTGAAATTATCAAAGAAATAAGGGAATCATCCTTAGTGGAGTCACCAGGTAAGCTTTGTAAGATAAGGATTCTTGAGGAAACGCTATTAAATTTGAACATTTTTGCGAAGAAGTAGAGACGAAGGTTGGCTTGGAGTTCATTTATCCATGTGTGCACATAAAGAACATGTGGCATGGGCATCACTTCCATCCTAATTATGGTTTAGATGGTGGCCAGTGTGTCACCACCCTCTAATTGGTGAAATTTAGTTTCATTATTTTCAAGGTTGTGTTGGACATTGGCTCAAGCCTATATCCAACTAAATTCCTATTGGTTTCTATCACCCTTCCCACCAAAGAAAATTGTAGTCCTCCTCTTCGTGTTCTTGTGATTATTTCATGTTGTAGGTTGGTCCTTGAGAGAGCTTTTCCATCTCTCTTGTTTCATGCATGACATTTGCATCTCCATATCCAAGTTCATAACCATTTCTAGAAAATGTTATGTAATAATGCATTATGATTGAAAGGAAAAATATATATTCTCCTAAATATGAGTTGAATGTTTAGGGTAGAGAATGATGTATCTATTTCTCTACCCAAATTGCTTCTAATTTAGTCATCTTGACCTAAATCCATGGGTTTTTATTCATCCAAACAAACTTTTCATTTGAAGTTTTCCTATAGAATCCTAAAACAACATTTAGTTGCCATCAACAATATGTATCTTGGGATGGAAGGGTAATCAAATTAATGGTCGTGTCTTGGGATACCTCAACATTCTCTAATGACAAAAGGATTCCAAATCCATCCAATAGGAGAAGATGATTCTTTATATGTGATACCTTGCATAGAATAGAGCTACTAAGTGCTTTTATGACCTCAGGAATGGGTCATTTGTCATTCATTTGTTTCCTTGAATGGACTTACAAGATCCATATTTGTACCTTTCAATGTAGTTCCTAGCCTTCCCCTTCCCTTTGGATATGCTAAAACTTACACTATTCATTTTTTTTTTCTGACTGGAGATTTCTTTATATTTTATAAACTTGTGTTTTCTATTTATGGTTCCATGTGTTTTGAACATTAATGCAAGTTTTTTTGGCATTATTGAATGTGTGTTGTCATTGATGGCAACATGAATCAGTCGTGAATAAAGTTATACAATATAAATCAATCATGAACAAATTTATACAGTTTGCATTAGTGTCATGATGGCCAATAAGGTTTGTCCATATGTAATGAAGGGTCATTGATGGAAAGAGAATGCAACGTAGCAACAAGGCTAAAGTTTAGGAGAAAAATCGTATGGTAAATTTCATCGATGTAATATTCGATCACTGTCAAGGATCAATGATCTTTGTTACATGTACATTTTCCAAATATCATAAGAGATAGTTCTTTTGAATTCGCGCAGGAGATCAGTTTTTAGAAAGAAAATTTTTACAGGTGGAAACATTTATAAAAATCAAGCAACTGGATTCATTCATCCAAAATTTGGATGTAAATCTGACCGTTGGATCACAGAGGAAACCTGCGTAATGAAGGAGAGAATCGTGGCCGTATGTTTGAAGATTCGGGAGTGACTTAAATCGTCAGATCGTGTAGGAGGAATAATGGTCAAATTCGTAGCTGACTACTTCAGATAAAATTACCCATGGGAAAAATATTTTAGCTGAAGACGAAGTCCCGAAGTGGACATGAGTCGTCTGATCTCAGAAAAACTTCGGTAGTAATATTGATTGTCCAATCAAAATAAAGTGGAAGGATAGGATAAGCAATGTCAAGGCACAAAGTTCCTGATTAAAATCGTCAAATAGCATCAGGAAATATCTTAACTGTTGGAAATATATTCATAGTGATACATTGTTTACAATACAATATACATATAGGAGCCAGCGACATCCAAAACCCTAACCCAATGAACTATATTAGTCCACAACCCTAATTATCCCCACCATCCCTAAGAGCCCCATTAGCCCTACCATCGCTTAAGGGCTCATGGTGGGGCTAATGGGGCTTTTGGGAATAAAAGAATGGTGGGGCTAATGGGAACCAAATGGAAAAAAGAGGTGTTAACTAGACCAACCCATGACAGGTAGGCACTAAATGACTATTGTAAGCAAGGACTTCTCGCCTAATGAGTATCCATTCACTGGGAACAAATCGAATACTCCACTAAATTAGGGTTCATGTTTTACATGATGAATTGATGATGGAAGAAAGTGGGTGTGCGAGTCAAATTTGAGTCCAGAAACCCTCCCATATCATTAATTCATGCGAATATTCTATCCATGTCAAATTTCAATGCATTCAGAAATAGTTTGAAAAAATTTCAACGTTGGCCCCATTCACAGGTCACTGTTGCCCGTGTCTAGTCCTAATACAATTTCCTTGTAAACTTTGTATAAGATATTTGGAAAATGATAATTTTGAAGGTGTTAGGCCTATTCCTACACACCATGACCAGATCACCTCTCATTGACAGTCTGTGTATTGATTCCTTTTAGTTTTCGGTTGTTAGTTTTTCATATTGCACGCACCTTTAGCAGGTGCCATGAAAAATCCCTTTATACCTTTTTTCCAAAATGCCAAGAATACCTAACCTTATTTGTCTTTGTGTGTAGGTACTAGCTCGGGGCGTAGGAACTTGGAACTAGAAATTGGCTTTCGGGCTAAGTTCTTTAAGTCAAGTCAACTTTTACCATGCCCAAAATCGAGAGCCAACTTAGCTTAAAATGCAAAATTTGGCTCAAAAAACCAAAACTTTTGTGAGAAAACCTCGTTTTTCATGAGCTTCTCTTGGTTTCGAGAATAGTTCATTCTCTACTAAACAGGGGAACCCACATGAAGGTGGAAGCTCTAATTATGCCCCCCCCCACCCCCCCTCACATCACTCTCAATTTCCCCATACCCAATTTGAAATAATAAACATGTAAAATACTATATTATACAAAATAAAAACATATAAAGATCATCATATAAAACACATACCTCTATATATCATTCATCTTCTTCTTCATCAAACTCAACATCGTCAATATCATCTTCATCATGAACATTGTCATTTCCC